>JASKGM010044751.1:0-17944 GCA_034509205.1 Ceratonia siliqua
AACCTACAGCCCCTCCTTTTTTTTTTTTTTTACTTTTTATGGAATCTTCGAAAGTCTAACCAAGTAGTGCTGCAGTGTATCCAAAAAGAAAAAAAAATTGCATCCAAGTCTCTAGTTTGCTCCGCTCTTTATCTCACAGCGTGAGCTCAGAGTAAGGCAACTACAGATCTGGGTCTTGAAGGGAGAGATTTATCTTATTTGATTTGTATCAGGTAACCATCTTCGAGTTTCCCAAATGATTAATCTTCCATTTTTGCTCTCTTTCAAAGATTTATCAATTCATTTGTTTCCTTGCTTATGGACTCTCTATATTGAAGATTATCTTTATCTAAAGTTTTGTCATTTATTGATTTAAGTTTATCTGCTTCGTTTAAAGCTATGTTTGTCACTTGAATTTGTATTTGTGGATCTGCTTTGGGAACGGTTTACCCTGTTGTTGATATTTAATGGATAAGTTATTTTTGAAACAGATATTGTGGTTAATCTTATTTGCACGAAAGATTGCCAGCACCATTTTGTTATAAGGTGTACTGGTATTTTCTTGGTGCTTGTTGGAATCAATGAGAGCGATAAGTATGCCATGATAAAATAATTGCAAATGGTATACCAACTTACCAAGTTATGTCTTTTATGGAAAGAGATGCGAAAAAGGATTATACTTGCTTTATGGGGTTTGATGAAATTATTGTTGAACTTATCTGGACGATATTTATGTTCGCAGTGTGTAAGTCACTTGCAGAGATTTAATTTATATTATGGTCACTTGCTTGGCACTCCAATCCAATGCTAAACTGCAGACATTTGACTGGAAACTGTGGAGAGAGTAGTTGTTTTCTTCACTTTACTTTTGAGTTTTTGTATAGATGGCTTGGGATCATGGTTCAACGTATTTAGTCCGGTCTTAGTTTGAAATCTGATATACTAGCTATATGATTAGGTAGGAGATAATACAAGATTCAACCAAACAATTTGAAATAAAGCTGGAATTGGAGAAGCATAACTGCAAAAGACTTAAAGAAAGCTCCAATTGAAAGCCCTGTGAAAAAATTGGTTCAAGTCATATGTCCATTTGTTATATAACATGGACTCATGGAGCTTAGATTGCACTGCAATTGCTAAAACTTTGCATCAGCACATGCACATCATTACTTAAAATGGCCAATATATGATATTACTATGAAAATGTTTCTAGGTGTCCCAAGCTGTGTAAACTTGTGACAAAATATAAAAGCAGAAATATGTTTTATTGGAAACACCATAATTGAGCTAGTTGCACATCATTACTTAAAAAAGATGGCTAATATATGATATTAATGTGAAAATGTTCCTAGATATCACAAGCTGTATGTAAACTTGTGACAAAATATAAAAGCAGAAATATCTTATATTCGAAACACCAAAATTGAGCTTGTTGCCTAAACTTGTGCTAGGTTTGAGAGAGGTTCATTGCTATCATCATGTCAAGGAGGCCAGTAAATCCTTCACGCCGGTTACCTGATGGAGGAAATATACCTTTTGTGGGTTCTATTCAATCTAAATCTCGCAGCTCCCCCTTACTATCCATTGGGCTTGTTGTTGTGGTATTTCTCAGTGCAAATCTGTTTCTATTAATGTCTATCTAAATACATAGAACATCCTATGTCCTTATGTTTAATGTGCAATATTTCTATGCGCCTGTTTGATGTTGTTTTTTTGCACCAAACAACTCCTACATTTGTCCCTGCCCTACCCCAAAAATTCTTTATATTTCGATGTGTTTTATCCAGTATATTCGTCAGAGTTTACTTTCAGCAGATTGTATATTTAATGAATCGATTTTTGCAAATTTCAGGGTGCAATCCTTCTCATTGGTTATTGTTATAGCAATTCAGGTTCGTAAATAATCATTTAACTGAAACCCTCATGAATAAAGGATGGATCTTAAATTCATCGCTCTCTCAATCTTGTGCGTCAAATTCCAATTGACACCATCAACTTTAGACTTCTGATTCAGTCTTTTAGATGAATTTTCTCCAACTTCCTTTTAGGTTGCGTTTGATTGTGTCAATTAAAACTCAAAAGGCTACTACAGGCACCACAAATACAGTGGAGTATACAAATGGAACACTCTCAATGCAACTGAATAAAATTGAATATATTAATATCAATCATGGCCTTAAGCTATACACATGGAATAGCTCCAAAATATAACACTTGCCTTCCATAAACTAGATCAACAAAAATCCTCCTTTGAGTTCTGTTAAATTTCTTTCCTTCCTTCTAAATGCCCTCCTGTTTCTCTTGTGGAATCATATCCACTGCAGTAGGCAAACTAGTGCCACTCTCGTATAAAGTGAACGCTGATTCCTCTATCCCCTTGCCAAATGCACTTAAGAACTAAAGATCTTAACTGTGGGTTTTGCCACTGTATGAAGCCAAAACAAGAGGACAAGTCACATTGGTATGCTGATGCAAATGATCAGTAGCTTTTGTACTAGCCTCACGGATCTGACATCATCCTGCCAGATCATTCTATCATTCTCTAGTTGTCAAATTTATTAAAGAAATAACAATAAAAAAATTATGTGGCAGAGATCAGCTTGTGAACTGGGGATAAAGATAACCTGAATCCTGAATTTTTACATTTGCTTTTAAATTCCAATTGTACTCAGCTTTGCTTGTTTTGTTTGGTCACATTGCAGGTGGGGCAAGCAGTGGTATTAAGGGTGTAAGTAAACTTGTAGGTAATACCTTTTCTGTTATATAAAATTCCAAGCTTTCAAAACATTTTTAATTTAGGACAACATATTCAAGTGTTTATATGACATGTGCCTTGTTGATATTCTTGAGATATATATATTTTGATTTAAGTGCTATACAGGCCTCTCTCTCTCTTCTTTTGTTATTTATCTAACTGAAGTATCCTACTTCTGACTGGTTAAATATCACATCTTAACCAGCCTCTACCTTACTCCACCAACCAAAAAAAAAGGAACAAACAAACAAAAAGGAGTACGGAGCAATTTGAGTCAAAACTACAGTTCTTCCTTTTCCTGAACATCTTTTTATAATTTGGTTGGTGTATAACTGTTACTTGAAACTTGACAGTAATGTAGATACTATTTCTTTAACTTTTAATGTAAAACTGTTGATTTCCAGACTAGGAAATTGGAAATCCTGTTGGAGTTTAAACTTCTATAGTATGTATATGCAGGTGGTGCTTCGTGCACGTTAGAAGTTGTTCAAGCATTGCCCATTTTGAATAAAGCATATGGGGACAGTTTGCGAAAGGTTTTGCATGTTGGCCCAGACACTTGTTCTGTGGTATCTAGTTTGTTGAAAGAAGAGGATACTGAGGCCTGGGGAATAGAACCATATGAGTTAGATGATGTTGGTGCAAAGTGCAAGAGTCTTGTTCACAAGGGCATCGTGCGTGTAGCTGACATAAAGTTTCGTCTACCCTATCGTGCAAAATCATTTTCTCTTGTTATTGTGTCAGATGCATTGGATTACTTATCTCCAAGATACCTCAATAAAACCCTGCCTGAGTTGGCAAGGGTATCTGCTGATGGTGTTGTCATTTTTTCTGGTACATCCATTTATGAAACTTCTTTTCTTCCAGATTATTCATTTTTTAAAATTATAATCTTATAAAACCTAGTCTAGAACTGGATTTATGTTAGGCATCGACTTTGGCATATTTTTTTTACCATTGAGGGCTATATTCTCCTTAGACAACACCAGTCATCTTTCTAATTTTGTGTATATCTTTCTACATGAAAAGGAAAAAGATAATGTGACATAATGTCGCTAAGTCTCAACATTCCAACCATATAAGCAATGAAATGTGTGATGAACTGCTGATTTTAGCAATTTCACAATTTGTCGTAACATGGCCAGTGTTACTGTGCATATTTCTCTCCCTCTGCTCTTGATTTCTCTTCCATATTTGAAGTAATTGTTACTGATATGAATATAAATTGGTCCTAATCTTAGATTGTGTATAAATTACGCTCTTCCTTCTCTTTTATGATTTTAGTTTTTTCCAGAACTCAATGTTGGCTGTGATAGCAATGAAGTTTTGATTTTCTTTTTCCTAATTATTCATTTTGATGCATAGGTTATCCAGGTCAGCAAAGAGCTGGTGGTGGAGATGTGGCAAAATTTGGTCGTCCAGTAAGTGACTCTTGTTTGTTGGATTTCAATATCTTTTTGTCATCATAGGCATTTAATTTGGTTATATGCAGCTTTGATGTTAAAAAGACTGGTTCACCACCATCAACCTAATTGCTAATTTGCTGATTTTATGATATCATGTTGTATATTAATTGGATGCATTGGTGGTTAATATAACATTTTGGTTGACAGAACTGCATAAAGTACATAAAAAAATTGGATTCATGAAGTATCATCAAATAATTTATTTTGCTTCATCCTTTTGTTGGCATTCGTACTAAAATCAAATTTTGGAGAGTAAGATTTCTAGATGTTGTAAAATTTTAAGCTAATTGAAAAACAAGGCTCTGGTATATTTTTCAAACTCAGCACACAAGCACTCATCTGCATCTGTGCTTGAATAAAGACCGTAAATTTGAAATACAAACTACAACAGATTTACAACTGAAATATATGTGGACAAAGGGCTTATTATATAGTTGTAAATTGTTAAAAAAGTAATTATGGTTTGGACTGAAGGAGAAAGAGAGCAAGTACCTGGGTCCATGGAGTTGTCTATGATCCCAACCTTATATCAGTTCAAGAGAGTGGTTTCTTATGTTTAGGAATCATCTTGAGATTTGTTGATACCCAATAGATAGGAAAGAGAGAATAGGGTTGACCGTGGTTTGAGTGATTCCAAAGGCAATATAACATTTTGTTAATTTGTCGATCAAACTCATTTGGAAAAAATATCAATTCGAATTTCCTTGATAATATAAATTGACATACTAAATTAAAATATCTCCTTTACATATATTAATGAATATAAATAATTTTGATGTTGATAAGTGAGTGTAGCTTAATTTTGGAAAATAATCTATTAGCAGGTAACGTAGATTTGGAAATTATTTGCTAAAAAATTAAACAAGCTGCACCTTTCAAATCTAAAATTGGAAGGCTAAGAATGCAATTACTGGTGTTGTTGTATGCCACTTGGTACGTTGGGATACTGAGAAATCTGTAATTGTGCGTCTGATATCCAAAAGCCATGGCAATAGATCCTTTCTTTATATTCAGCTTCTTCTCCTGTCAAACTTGCTTTTGAACCATGTTAGCTTCTGTCAAGGAAATTTTGATAAGTTTGACTGTTAAAGTATACAGTTGTGATCAGATTTTCTTTTCATGAAGGCCAAACTGCGCAGCTCATCTTGGTGGATAAGGTTTTTTGTTCAGACTAGTTTAGAAGAGAATGAAGCTGCAGGAAAGAAGTTTGAACAGGCTTCAAAGAAGAGGTCATACACACCAGCTTGCCAAGTTTTTCACCTCAAATCATACCCCTGAAAATTTTACTGTCAGTTTTCACCCTGACTTTTGGGTAGAAATGATGCCTATAACTATAAGCATCGTGTGCACCCAAAGGGTAAGTTTCATATATTTTGTGGAAATTATACAGGTTTTGATGATAATGACATGAGATTCAATTATGTAATTTATTGGGATGGTCGGTTTAGGTTAATTGGTTAATGCCATTGTAAACTATCTTTTTTTGATTGTGTTTAGACAAAGTAACTATGAAATGTTGATAGACTATGGAACTATATCCTTTTATGATGTATTTACAAATTACAACTGGATATGTCAAACTCTGAATCCAGCCTCTATATATTGGGTTTGGATTTACATGATATTTTTGTGAAAAGAGATTGACAATTTTTTGTATTTATTTCTTTATTCACATAACCATCATGTCACATAAGAATATCCTACCATCATCTGAATCTGGCTTCTATATCTAGAGTCATTAATGTAATATTCAATAAATACAAATTATATATATATATATATATATATATATATATATATATATATATGTATTATATGAGATAGAATCTATAATACATTATATTGTGGGATTTAGGTAAAATTTATTTTATCTCATTTAAAATACATATACACTTATATTTATTGAATAATGTAGGAATGTCATAATACATATAATAATTTCTCCTGTTTTTTTGGTGTGTTATTTGGGTTCATCTTCAATTTCCAAAATGCATACGTGGGGTTATACCCAAATGGTGAATTGTTTAAGAAGTTGTTTATAAATGTGGAATGCAAAATCATGACAATGTTCAAAAATTTTGGACAAAAAAAAAAAGAATGTTTAAAGGTGTAAAAAAGAAGAGTCTTATCTCAATTAGAAATTTTGTGTATCAAAGCTAGTCTCATTTAAGGACAGATATTTTAAAAACTGGATAAGCCGATCTATATTTGGTTACACCTCAAAACCTGATTAACTATACATTTTAAAATTTTAATTCATAAATTCATATATTTAATGTTTATTTATTTGTAAGTTTATAAATTTATGAATATAAAAAAAACTTTAATAAATTTAATGGAATTAACTTACTATTTTATCATTGCTTAATCATTTAATTTATTAATTTATATTAGTGTTTTTTATTTTGTTCAATTTAACCCTGGGTTAAAGCAAACTGATTGAATCCTGACGTTTATGGATAATTGTTTGAGTCAATTTTTAAGACGTATTAGGAACATATTATTAATTAATAAAAACTATATGATAAACATGTATGTCAAATTTTACAATTAATAACGATTGCATACGAATTTAACTAACTTCACATAAAAAAATCAATTAAATTAATATAATCATGAATATAAATTCTTCAAGTTTGAACAAAAATGATTGGGTAATTAATGTTATTCTCCATAATTATTCATACTATTATTACTACAGAAGATTTCATCTCAAAATAGAAAAAATAATAGTAATTAAAGCTAGTTACACTTAGATTCATAGAACCACTTCAGTTCTGTACTGTAACAACAAAATAAGCAACGTTACAAGTTCATTACTACAAGTTCTGTTATCGTTATAGGAGCACCGGCCTAATACTCGATTTCTGCCATGGCCACCAGAGACCCAAACCCCAACGCAAAGAAAGTTCCTCTCTTTCCGCTTCTCTCTTTCATCTGCTTCACTTCCATCCTCGTTGTTCTCTCGCAGTTCAGAAAGACCTCCGTTCCCTCAACTTCACAGGCTCATCGGAGCTTCGAAATCGGTAAGGGATCCCAGCACAAGGTCCAGGTTGGGTCGTGTGACTATTCGGATGGAACTTGGATCTACGATCCGAAAGCGAGAGCTTCGAGGTACGACCACACGTGCAAGGAGATTTTCAAGGGGTGGAATTGCATAGCTGGCAACAAATCAAACGCCAGAGAACTCGTCAAGTGGCGGTGGAAGCCTAAGCGCTGCGATCTCCCGCAGTTCGACCCCATTAAGTTTCTTAAGGGTTACAGAGACACCAGCATTGGTACTCTTCTTCTTTCTACTGAAGCGTTAGTTTTGCAGTTTTAATTTGGTTATTCGAGAATAATATGCGGTTTGGGCCTTCTTTTATTTTTGATTGTATCAATTTCTGTGCCTTTTGGCAGTTTTAATGGGTATTCAGCAGTGCAGGGTTTGTTGGGGATTCCTTAAATAGGAACATGTTTGTGTCTCTTTTTTGCACTCTCAAGAGTGTCTCCAATGAAGTGAAGAAGTGGCGACCGGCTGGTGCTGACCGCGGATTCACATTTCTCCAATACAATCTTACCATCGCATATCATCGAACAAATCTTTTGGCACGTTATGGTAGGTAAGCTTTCTTGTTATGATGCTGTAATTTTGTGATACTTAAGTTCATGTTGCCATAATTTATGATCCGTTCCTATTAGTTGTCCATTGATTGAAATCACGATTGTATGTTGTTATATGGGGAACACTAAACTGGACTAAGTTGGGCATATGCAGATAACAGTATTCACCCTGAAACCCTTTTCCATACCTTTTGTTAAGAGTAGGAGATTCAAATTTTCCGTTTTGGTATTATTGCATACTTTCCTTAAGTTTCTTATAATATTCAGTCTATTACTGGCTTGTGTATCAGTACTAATGAGTGTCCTTGGCCTCTAAAGGTGGTAAGAGAAGCTGCATGCAAGCCACTGGTTTGGTGTGATGTGACAGCCCCTCGGTAGATATTACTAACTTAGACCAGTATCTTTGGATTTCAGAATGCTATTCTCACAAACTTTATCTCTTACAAATCCACTATATGTCATCTTAAGAGAGGTTAAATATTGATGTGATGTGTTAGGTGTGATGATGTGGATTGAGATAGAGTGGGTTTTGTGATATTTGTGAGGGATAAAGTTTGTGAGAGTGACATTTCTCTTCAGATCTTATAACCCATTTAACAATTGCTACTCTCACAAATTTTACATTCACAAACATCTTACAAACTTATTTTATATCACTACACTCATCCTAAGATAACTACTCTTTTCCCATCCCACCGCATTTTTTTCTCTCTTTTTCACTTTATAAGAAGTTTGTGAGACTTACTTTGTGAGACTAGCATTTCTTTTTAACAAGTTATAATTTCTAGAGAAATTTAACCACAAAGGCTTTGTTCCTGGTCTTTGGAGAAAAACATTTAGATCATTGTCTACATGCCCTCTTTACGAAGTAACATAAAAGTTTGATTTTGCTTAGGGGACCATTCCCGTAAGAAATGTTTTGTGATTGTTACAATAATTGGATAGAACATTTATGTACCTTGCACTGTTGTGTGAATTGGGAAAGTTTGTCCTGTCGTACTGATTTGCAGTTCATGAAGTTGAATAAGGCCTCAATGCAGTCCATCATGCTGAATTTTGTAGCTTGAGTTCCCTTATCATGAGCGGTTTGGAATTGTCACGATCTCTTGTTTCTTTTCTGCTGACACGTCCTATTGAATTCATTTTACTTGGTTTACTTTAGTCCATAAGTTGTGCAAACGTTCTAGCAATTTTCTGCTTTTCTCCACTATGTCCATATATGCAGTAGATTCATGAATTTATGCTTTCTGCGTATGATGGGTGTTTTTATCTTTGTTTGGCTTACTTGGTTTACATTATATTATGCTATTTTACTTTGCAATATTTTGGGTTGCACATAAATAAAAATTGTCCTTCCCCTGTTTTATGCAGGTGGTTAGCTAATGCCAATGATGATGTCTTAGAAACTCTTGGACTCAAAGAGGGTTTTAGAGTTGACGTTGATGTTCCAGAAAGCACATGGGCACAAGCTCCAAATTTCCATGATATTTTAATTTTTAATACGGGCCACTGGTAATTTTAGATTGTCTCCTTATTCCGTCGATTAGTGATGTATTTTTAGTTGTTTTCCTTTCTAGTTATTGAAGTTGAATATTTAAGATATTTAGATACAGGTCACTGGTGGGACTATAGTGCACATCTCTCGTGTTTTAGGATTTGTTTATTGGAAATTCTTCTTGTGGGTGCATTGACTTGAATTTAGAATTTCTTCGAAGGGTAACCTGGCGAATGTTGTATTTCTGATCAGTTCTATTATCTGGTTTAATAAATGCAATTAATACCTGTCACCATTTACTCTCCATCATCATTTTTTTAAGCTGATGTTGGAGTTGTTCTTTGAGAAAAAAAATTCGTGAGAAGATTTTATGTTGATTTATCTGATTCTTTTTGGTTTATGTAACCAGGTGGTGGGCCCCATCAAAATTTGACCCTGTGAAGTCACCTATGCTTTTTTTCAAGAAGGGTCGGCCAATAAACCCTCCATTACCTCCTAATCGTGGCCTGGATATGGTTTTGGAGCACATGGTATGGTTAATGGCTTTGCTCTAGGTTCCTCTCTAATGGTCAAAACATATGCAATGTAAATATGAGAGGCATACCAAGTACAAGGATTGTGTCAATTTGTACCCTATGGCTTTCTGTCTGCTGAATTAGTTGCATTGGGTTCTAAAATTATAGTTTCCAACAATTTATAAATATAACAAAAACATCAAGTCAGGTGTCTCGGTCCATGTTAGATAGGTGCTTCTTTGTTAGGGATCAGGTGGTTTGCAAATCTTTGGTGCAGAAGGTGCTATCCTGATTTGCAATCTTGAGTCGTGACATGGCTGCTAGGTCTAGACTGTCACTGTCAACCCATGGCATTAGCTTCCGTCTGATCTTGTTACTGATGGACAAGCATAGCTTTTAGCACAAGCATCTCTGGATAATATTTGATTATAATATATTCTTAGCTGAGAAACGTGTAGGTGACGCCTTTATTGAATGGCATGGTAAGAAACAAAATTCATACAACTGTTTTATGAGGGGGAGTTGTTTTCTTTTTTCCTTTTATCTTTTTGGGCGGGGGCGCTGTACATGGTAAATTAAATTTGTGTAGAAGGTGTGAAGTGAGTCAAACTCCAACTTTATTATGTTACTACTAATCCGGTAATGATTATATAGAATAGACTAAGGAAACTAACAGAGTATATATTGGTCATCATGCTCTTTTTACAGTATTTCTCTGATTCCTAGATTCATCCAACAAAGTGACACTGAGATTACAACTAGTTTAAATAAGTATGTGATAGGTCTTCATATTGTAATATTATAGAGTGGTTTTCTTTACAGATCATGTATGTGGAGGAAAGAGCACGATCAGGTTCAATAAAATTTTTCCGTACTCAATCACCCAGACATTTTGAAGGGGGTGACTGGGATCAAGGTGGTTCTTGTCAAAGGCGCCAACCTTTATCAACAGAGCAGGTGATTTTCTGTTATTATTTTATTACACATTACTTTTGATTCTGATTCTTCTGACTGGAACTGACATCCAGTGCATAAATTGCTTGATCCTTCTTGAAAGCATGGTTGGTCCATTTCTCATTGCAGCTAACCTTGAGTACCCGTCTACTTTTCCTTAGCTCATCAAATAAGCTGACATAGCAAGTCTTGTTTCCCTTTCAGGTGGAAAAAATCTTCTCTGTGAAGAATAATGGGACAAATGTGGAGGTCCGACTGGTCAATGAACACCTCTATAAGGCCCTTTCGGGGTCTGGTTTCATACTTTTGGACATAACTCACTTGAGTGAGTTCAGAGCTGATGCTCACCCGTCTACATCTGGTGGAAAGAAACATGATGACTGCATGCACTGGTGCTTACCAGGAATTACAGATACCTGGAATAACTTGTTCATAGAGTATCTAAATAATATCAAGAATAGAAGTTGATGTAAGACATTCATACTCCACAGAAAGTTAAAAAAAGCTGCATTGTCCAGATGGTTCTCTACTTCTCTTGAACTACGTCTCTCTTGTGATGATGAGGTTCAATCAACGATTATAACTAGTTCAGCATTTTTGTTCTATAAAATATCTAAAAATTGTCATTCCTGGTAGAATCACGCACATTCACACAGGTCTTATCTTTGATGCCCTCACGGGACAAAGTATGTTTTCCCTTCCTCCCATAATTTCAGGGTTAAAATTAACGATATCCCTAATCCTTTCCTGTAATGGCCTTATACCTAGCAACCCAGCTTTTAGGATTGAGATGGTAGCGTTGGACCTTTTCCCTGGTAGGAGAACACTGCCACAGTGCCACTACTCTGACAGAATGTGATCTAAAGAGTGATACAAATTGCTGAAATACATTATTACAAATTTACAAGCTTGATTTTAAGTTATACTTTGTAGTTTGAAGTGCTATAAAATATTGTCATTGATTTTGAAGTTCCAGTTATTAATACATAAGAATGACGTATTGTATATAGAGCAAAACTTTTAGATTTTTGAGTTTGTCTGAAATATTATGCAATTGTGGTATTTAATTAATATAAAATAAACTTAATAAGGTTAGTTTTAAAACTAGTTACTATTTTCTTACTGAAATTCTATGACAGATTGTTTGTCTTTATGTTTCTTATACAAGTTCATATAGCAGCAGTAAGATTATTTGTATTAGAAGTAATTTTTTACGTTTAAAATGTATTGATATCTTATTTAATTTGTATTAATATTTAATTGTTAATTAAAATATTGATACATTTTACGGAGCATAACATTCTTCGCATAAGAAATAAAACAAGATACTTTTCTTTTAGATGTGGGAAATCAGATAGAATAGATTCATTGGATCCATTATTTAGTAAATTTAGAAGAAATATATGAAGAAAATGAGAGGAAATAGCAATATTTATGGATTCTGCTCATTGTTCATTCAACTTGAACTGTCCAACCCTTTGTGTCCTCAATATGTCCTGTTTGAATTCCAACTAGTGTTTCGTACAGCTTTTGAGATGCTGTTCCTGATCCTGTTTTGTATTCAGCTCTGCATTGCCACATTTAGCAATTAGCATTACCAGTAACTACAAGAGGTTATAAAAAGGAAAAAAATGAGGAAAGAAAAGTAAATAAAATGTATTAGTGTATTATTTTTTAAAAAAAATTTAGAGTACAAAGAGAAAAATATAAGAATGTGAAATTTCCAAATAATTATTTACTAACATGTTATTTTTTTAGATAGGTAATACTTAGATACTATCAGTATCTTACCTACTTGTCATGGATATCAACAATTAGATATATAAATTTGGATGTCCCCCATCTAATTCTCTATATCATTGCCAATTAAGCATAAGTTATTGGTACATTTTAAGTAAGATAAACTTGCATTTAAATCTCTCTAAAAATACTGTATTTTATGATAATATTTTATAAAATTTAATATTTTTTAGTGTCATTTTAAGACCCCGTTTTAGAATACAGTGTCTTTGAAAATATTAAAAAATATTTAACTCTATAAAAATAAAAATGATGAAGAGAGGTTCTTACCTTGTTTTATTGTAAGTTATAGATAAAACAGGGTTCACAACTACAGCAGCTCCTGTGCAGAAAACTTCATCAGCCTGTAGCAATTCATCCACTGGAACCGCACGTTCCATTACCTGAACACAATTCATGTAAACTCAGAAATCACCACAGATTTCAATTTCTCAGTTACACAGACAAAATCTTTTCACATAAGAAGAGACCTTAGAGTGGCAATGTCATAAGAAGAGACCTTAGAGTGGCAAAATTAACTTTGCAGAAATGAAAGTATCCGGAATCAACATTAATTGAAGGAAAAGAAGTCACCTCATAACCCAAATCAATGGCAATGTCAATGATGCTTTTTCGTGTGATTCCAGGTAAAATAGTTCCTTCTGCTACTGGAGTTGAGATTGCATTACCCTTCATAAGATTTAGAAAAAATAGTATTATAAATATAGCATATATGGGATTGAAAATCCAAAAGATGGTTGTTCTAACAGATAAAGACATGAACTTGAAACAAAAAGGGTTTCATTCAAATTTTGAAAGTTACAGCTGGTAGTGTTTCTACCATATTTCACTGGCTGCATACTATATTCCAAAACTGTTTTGCAAGATTTATTTTCTTTTATGATGCTTCAAGCAATTTTAAAATGATGTTTCATAATGGTATTAAAAAAAGCAAAATATCATAAAGTACCATTCTAAAATATAGTGATTTGAAGGTATGAAACAATAATAGTATTAGAGAGGAAAGATGAAAAAGAACGGTTGGTGGTATACTACCTTGACAAGGAAGATGTTACATACAGAAACCTCCTCAACATATGTCCCAGTTGCTGCATCCAAGTATAAGATATCCGAGAACCCTTTAGCCCTTGCTTCATTCAGTGCTTTATAAGCCTACAACAACCAGATATAATTAAAGAAATGGAGTTTTGAATATATTTGTACATCAGTAATTTATTATATAGCAAGACTCAAATATATTCTGCAAATTGAGAAATGATTAAGTAGATGATTTCATTGTTGTGCTTACTGGAGAATAGTTGGTCACACTCTTGATCCCTCCAGTTCCTCCACTCCCAGATATGGCTCTATAGAGCTTGTCCTTCACTACCAAGTTCAATGGACCCTACAATAAAGAGAAGTTAATGTTAATAATTGTAGTCTGTAAGTGGGGAAAAGGAGAAAGTTTTCAGAGGCTCCGTATTCTAAAAGAGTGCTTCATGAGATTCATTATCTCTCTAGTACCATTTTGAAGCACCAGAAAGGATTTGAATTTTTTTGAGCTAAATCAATTTCAATTTATTCCTGAGAGAAGAAGCAAAAATATAAGGCAAGTTCCCAGCTCACTTTGTGGTAGCTTTTGACAGGAGTAACATATATAAGGAATGTGTATTCAGGTGCAGGAGCCAAGCCTAAGACACTTCCTGTTCCCATAAGCAATGGCCTAATATACAGTGACCCTTTCCCTACAGGAGGCACCTGTCCCAAATTGGAAGGAAAAACTTTAACATCTTGTTGAGATGAAAATGAAGAAGAAAGATGGGGAAAATCAGAGAGAAAGAAAGAGGCTAAAGGGCACATATACCCAGCGTTTGTTGGTAAGGACAGTGTCCTTTACAGCATTAACAAATTGCTCAATAGATGGGCATGGCATGCACATTCTCTCAGCCCCTATCTTCATCCTTCGAGCATTCTCTCTTGGCCGAAACAGCACCACACGCCCATCTTCGGTTCTGCATGCCTTTAACCCTTCAAACACACCCTATAGACATTCATGTACGTGTAGCAAAATCTTATTAACTTGCACAAATCAACTGATCGAGTTATTTGATATATTGTTATTTTATAATATTTTTTGATAATATCGTGGTATAGGATGCTAAGACATAAGAGTACTGTGATATCTAAAATTTTCATATTTAATATGACAATTAAATTAAAATTTCAAAGCAAGGTATAATGGCCTTATGCTTTGTTCAAGACTCAAATTCAAAAGTGACTTTTGTGTAGAGAGACAATTAAATATTATAATAAAACTATTTATAGGTATTTTCTTAATAACTTAAGCATTTAAATTGAAATAATGCTTTATAGCGCTAAATATAAGTATCTTCAATACCTTCTAACATATAAAATATCAAGATAAAGATAGCATGTTAGTGTTAGGTAGTGAGACAGAATGAGGTCTATTTGTTTTAAGAATAAACTGAAGCAACTAGGAATAACCGAATAAGGACAGTGCCTTTCTAACCTGTCCATAGTTTAAGATTCCAGAAGATGGGGCGAGCTCTAAATTCCCATAGGGGATGAGGTTTCCTTCTGAAAACTTATCTCCTTCTGAGCATTTCATGACATACATGAAATCTGTTGGAATTATGCCAAAACCAAGTTCATCCCAATTGACATCTGCTCCACTGCTATTTCAAATACACAATTTGGATCCATAATGAGGAAACTAATAATCTAGCATATGTTGATTAGGTCCTTGTAATCGTTATTGTGGATTTGTCCCCGCGGGTGCAAGCACTTAATGGGAGTTGCTCTCAAAGAATCAAATCCTTACTATTTTAATAGTGGGTGATCTGATATCAATAAAGTGAATCCTAATATCAAAATTGCCATGGTGGGACAAATACACGATAGCGTGAATGCGAGAGATTAATCCCTCAACAACACTTAACAATGAAGTGTTAACCAATAACCTTGACTTATATATATATATATAGTATTCTGTACAGTACCTGTTATCAGCAGATTCAGTGTTTGTCAGAATAGAAGGAGGAGCCATAGTTGGGAAATGAGGGTTTTCTGCAACAAAAAAAGATGTCTCGTGTCAGCCTATTTAGAGTGCTATAGCTAATCATCAATACTTAGTGTATATTAAATTTAAATAAACCTTTAAAGGATTCGTTCTAATGGTAATTAAAGCGAACAGCTTATGTGTGATTTGGTGCATTTATAAATTTGAATCTTCAACTTCATCAATTTTTTGGTATTAACGCCGCGAAGAATTTTTTACGAGTTTTTTTATTTTTCACGTGAAAAATATTCATTTTGACTGAATAAAAAAGAATAAGATTAATTAAGATATTGACTCAAATAAGCTGCCTCAAAATCTTACCGGTGATTCTGGCTGCGGCTAGATGTGGAGGAGTCCAAAAGGGAATCCCTCAAGAGTGTCAATGCAACTGCAGCAAAATTGACGAACTCCACCTCGTTGAATGGATCCTCTCTTCTGTCGCTCCCCATTTATATATAAGCTCCCACTGCCAACAACCAAAGTAGGTGCTTGAAAGCGTCAAAATGTATTGAAATTTTCAATGCCAATTTGCTTCTGCTCAGACTTCATAATTCTTTAAACTACCTTCCTTTTAAAATAATTAGAGTTTTAATTTATTAATAAATTAATTATTTTTTAATTTTAATTTTATTTGTTTTGTTATCTTTAATATATTAATTAACTTTATTTTTTAAAAAAAATTTCAATTAATTAATTTATATAATTATTTTTTTGTCTTGTATCACCTCTATTGTGTTTTGCATTGTTATTCTAAGAGTAATCATATTCTTGAAATAGTATTTTTTTATTTGAAAAATAATTTTAAAAAATTAAAAAATTAAAACAAAAATAAATAAAAAATAAAGTAAAATAAAAATAAGAAAAAGTAAAAGTAAACAAATTCTTTTGATTTTTAATTTTATTTTTTTTTATTTTTTAAAATTATTTTCTAAAAGACTAAAAATAAAAAACTATTCATAAAATATTGTTACTTCTAGTAGTACAGTAAAACCTTATCAAATTTAATATAGTAAAAAAATTTAAATTAATTTTCATAAAAATAATTTAATCTACTATAATTATTTTTTAATTAAAATTATTTAATAACTTTTTTAATTTTTATCCCATTACTTTAAACTTTAAATAAAAAAAATAAAAAATAAAATATCAACCAAAACAAACAACTGGTGCGTTCATACTCAAAATGGTAATGCTATTTTGGTTACTTAACATTGTTATTAATGAATTTAAATATATTGATTCAATGATCAATATCACTGTCGGAAGTCATTTGATCTATAGTCATATTAATCATAATATTTTAAATGTAAGGAAATATTAAAATGACTGTTTTTAGTAGTTAGTATCTAATTATAAGCATCTAACAACTTTAAAATTTCGACTTTATTAATTTTTACAAAATATTAATTATATTTCGTCTGTGTCAACTTTAAATATTAAACATAAAATTCTTAAATATATATCATGATATATCTTATATCATCATATTTAAGATGTTATATATAAATTATAAAATACCAATATATCAAACGATTATGATAATATACTCAATATTAATACATTAATGTTACATGCTATATTTCGCAATTCATTATTATGTGTGATATAATAATGAAAAATTAGAATATTTTACATTAAATATTAAATTTAATATTTTATGTCATTAGTATTGAAAACAAAAAAAATGTAATACCACGTACTATTGATATTAAATTTACTTTTCTAGTTTCTTTTGTTCAAATTGTGGCATCCGCATAATAAATGCATCTCTTTTGATAAAATTAAATCTTTTAAATTAAACAAATAATTAGGTCATGAAATAATAAATTAAACGCTTATTAAATACTGCTTCTTTCTATCAACTTGGCAGTTGCATGAATAATTAATTCATATAGTTTTTATGAAAAAGAAAAAGAAATAAATAAATAAAGATGGAAAAGGAAATTAATCATATATGAAATTTAATATCCAATAGCTCCTCTTTGAAGATAACATTTCTATGCATGAAAAGGTCAGTACTTTGCTTCGTTATTTATTCAAATATCCCAAAAGTTCCTTTTATGCATAAATATATATTGGGTAAATTTACTCATCAAATTAAATGTCTTAAAAAAAATATTTTTTTGTCCATTTTAAGGGGCTGTTTGTTTAGGCTTATTAGATAATGTATTTTTTCATTCTCTTATAGGAAGAATGACTTTTTTTAAAAAAAAAAAATTATTTTTTATTTAAATGTAATAATTTAGAAGGGCTTTTAAAGTAGGGTGAACAATTTTAAAAATGAAGGTTTCTCTCTCTTCTTATTTTTTTCTTTATCAG
>JASKGM010044762.1:0-21460 GCA_034509205.1 Ceratonia siliqua
CTTTTTTTTTGGGAGGGAGAGCCATTGCCCCGGCCTAAAACACTTAACCTAGGTCCGTCCCTGTGAACAAATTTAAGGGTGGGAAAAAGGGAAAACAAGAAGCCTAACCACAAGGGTCCTCGGAAAAAATAAAAAAATCAAATTAAATAAATAAATAAAATAAAATCAAACAACACTAAGGAATGTATCCTTTGGAAGGATAATGTTTCAAAGAGAGCGGCACCACATTGAATCACGGCCGTGACATTTAGAGAATAAAAGGGACTATCAATAGCACTACATGAAATTATGGGCATAGCACATAAACAAAGAATAAGACCCTAGCCAGGACTGACTATCCCTTGGCCTTAGCATCCCAAGGTCATAACATCACAAAGAAACAGGGAAGGAAAATAAAACAAAATAAAATGCTGAAATTTAAAAAATGCATAAAGTAAATCGTAAGAATTTAAATAATTGTAGCCCTTGATGGGCAAATTAGTAATATGACTAAATATCATATTGAATTATGGCATAATTCAAGGGGATAATTATGTAGCACTTTTCACTACAAGAAAAAGTCATTTTCTCATGGAACGATTATGTAAGAAAGACTTAAAATTTCTGTAAGAATGTGTGATTCTCACAAAAATTTAGACATGAACATTTTGATGCGTTGATCATGGATTTTGAGAAAAATTCTCATGGAATAAATCTTTGAGAACAAGGAGCCCGAAGTTGTGAGACCGTCTCACAACATTATCACTGAATTTCTCATAGATAAACATCTGTGAATAGTTCTCACAGAATGTGTCATTGAGAAAAAGCGTGAGAAACAAAAAAAAAAATTATGAAGAGTTCCCATGGACTAAAGCCATAAGAATTTCTATGAGAACTTAAGATATTACATATTATTAATTATATATTTAATTATAAATATTAAATACATATTATTAATTATATATTTAATGCAAATAATGTAAATTTAAATATATAATTCAATATATATTTAAATTAAATAACCTGTCAACTTTAATAAAAAAAATTACATGTATAACATAAAAAAAACTAACTAAATAAGATTAAATGAATATGAATTAAATTCAAATGTAATGTAAAATTGTTAAAAATTATAGTAAAATACTCTCCCTTCCCTTAAAATATGGCTTAATTACACATCACTCCCTTTATTTTGAAAGCCTACAAAGCTTTCTCTTATAAATTAAAAACAAGTCACAACTAAACCCAATTTTTTAACTGACATTAAAATTAACTGTTATCTTTTAGTTAAAAAACTTTTTTTATAATATGACAAAAATACCATTAATTTTATATAATATGACCAAAATATCTTTTTTCTTTCATTATTTTACTTCAATTATTCATTTTTTTTATGTTTTAGAAATATAATTACTTGAAAAAATTTGTCTTTTTATTTTAAAAATATCATGACTTGAAAAAAATTTCCTTTTTGATTTATTAGTCCTTTTTTTATTTTTAAAATATAATTACTTAAAATTTTACTTTTTTCTGTTTTAAAAATAACATTACTTGAAAAATATATTTTTTTGGTTTTAACAAGACCAGACTTGAAAAAATAATGTTTGAAAATATCATTACTTAAATTTCTTCTGTTTTAAAAATATAATTACTTGAAAATTTCCTTATTTTGTTTTATAAAAATAATTACTTGAAAAAATTATTATTTTTTAAAATATACTTGAAAAAAGTTTCTTTTTCTGATTTAAGAGTGTCATTAATTAAAAAAATTCTTTTTATTTTTTTAAAGTATCATTACTTGAAACTATTCATTATTCGTCATCTCACTAAGTGAGATTGCTAATTGTTCGTCGTCTTAATGAATGAGTTAGTGTTTTAAGTAAAGGTAACTCTGCCATTCTAATTTGGAATATTAGTTTTTCTTTTAAAAAAAAAGAATCTGAATAGAATATTCTTAACGTAGTTAGGTTAAGTGGAGTTATGTGTAAGTTTTCAAAATAGAGAAGTGTGTTGTATAATTAAGCCATCTCTCAGGAGATGAGAGAGTATTTTACTCTAAAAATTAAATGTATTATTAATCGTCGTAACCATCTGACTCAAACTTAGTGTCAGTACTATGAGAGGGAGGGAACTGTCGATCAGGGGGAAGGGGAGGGACAGAAGTTGCAAGGCCACTGACTATTTGCCTAACCATGCTCTACAACTGCTCATTTATCAGGGACTGTTGTTCCTAGAGTCACTCTTCGACCTGGCTCATGACCAGGTTCAATAAATGTTTAGGTACCTGAGTAGATGACTATGATGGCTAGCTTAAGTAAGGTTTCTTGACCAAGTGAGCCTCAAAACCCATCCACAGATAGCTGTTATCGACGGAAGAACTAGCTGACTCCTAGGTCTCGGATTTGTACTCCTCAAAATATTTATGCATGAGTTAAAATATAATTAGCGAGAAATTATTTGAATCACAATTAAAGATAAACCTATAATATTAAAGTTTAAATCATCTAAGTTTGCTTAGCGTGCTGATGGACCAACCTTTGCTCTCATTGTGCTGAATATGCCAGAAGATCTCAGTAATGTCAATTGGCCCCCCTACTCTTTTGACTACAAACAATGAATTAAAGTGTTATAATAATAAAAAATAAATAAATACAAGTTATAAATTACTAAAAACTTACAAGCCTCCTTTTATGCATAGAGACTCTTGGATTGATTCATCTTATTTTGAGATGACTCAACCTTGAACTCGTCGGACATCCAATACTCAAAGAGTTGGGCCTTGGTAACGTTCCCCATCCAAGTGCCCTATGACTTCCCTATTTAGATGTCTCTATGGGCTACTCGGATGCTGTTAAAGCAATCCACGTCACACACCCTATGCATCTCGAATTCCTTCTCGGGTTTCCATATATACTTTGCCTGCATTAGAAACAATAAAGTTATAGTAAGTAACCATTAAAATTAAGTTAATGAAAAAAAAATGTACAAGTTTGATTAATACCTTAAATAGGTACCACTAGTGATCCCTTACCTCAAGGGGAGTCTTTTCAAAGCTACGATGGGCCTTCTGATATGTGATTTGTAGATAGCAGATAGTGTTCTCACAACATCATGCTAGTCAAATCTAGAGAAATTGTTTTTAACTTTGTTATAAGAAATGACTATTATATTTTTGTTAATTATTAATTACAGTTTGACAAGTGTACTTACTCATTCCACTTGTGGTTAAACAGGTGCACCTGTCAGTGTGTATGGTGCTAAGCAAGGGATCGATGGCTGAGAAATTGGGACTCGCTTGGGAGGTAGTTGTCCCCAATGTCACTGCATCTAGGGAAGACGAACTGGATCCAAGATAATATGGATCCGGCGTTGACCCTAAAGGCATAGGTGTTGCTGCCAGTGCCCATCCCAAGTTGGGTATGCATAGGCACAAGTCATCCTCAGGGTCATTGGAGCAAGCAACAACGTTCTTCTTACACTTCCTTTTGGAGGATGCATAACTACTTCCCACACCTAACTTACCTAATATTTAACCATAAAATATGTCTATATATGAAATCTAAATACTTAATAATTTTATTTGATATTTATAAAAACAAATTTCAATTTGTTATGATTATGTTTGTGTGACTATTCTACCGAATATATTTTTATTAATCATAACTTAAGTAAAAAAAATTTATTTTCTAAGTATATTTAAATTATACTTGATAATTTTATTATATATTTATTGATATTTGTAAATATTTTTTCATTATGATTATATTTTTATTAATAATTAATATTTATTAAAGAAAAAATATATATATTTTAAGTAGTCTTAATTTAAAGTTGATATTTTTATTTTAAATTTAATTATAATTTTACATATATTTTTATAGTAATTATATTTGTGTGGGATTTAACATATTTTTATTAATTATTATTTAAAGTTATATATTTTTATTTTTTATTTGATATTTAGTGATAATGTTAAGTTATTATGAATATATTTGTGTGTGATTTAACTTATTATATTTTTATTAATTATTAATTAAATTATTATAATTATATTTTTTTAAGTATTTTTAAATTATATTTGATAATTAAATTTAAAATTTATTGTTATCTTTAAATATTATTTCAATTTATTATGATTATATTTGTTTTTCGTTTAACTGATTATATTTGTCATTTAACTGTTATAAAAATACACTTTTTATTTTAATTTTTTTATCTCTCTCTTTTGAGATATTTGGATATGCATGCTAATCCACTTAATATTTTTATTCTACTAATACTATTATATATCATAAGTGTACTGAAAAAGAATTTTTACATGGGAGAGAGAGATTTCCTAAATAAAGTTAATTTATGGTTAATCACTAACAAGATTTAAAGTAACCACTTTTGTTTGATATTTAATCATATTTATAAATATTTCTTAATTTATTATGATTATATTTGTTTGTAATTTAACTGGCTGTATTTTTATTAATTATTAATTAAAGTATTATTTTTTATTTTCTAAATATTTTAAAATTATATCTCATAATTTTATTTGAAATTTAATTGGAGTATTAAATATATATATATATGAGTGATCACAATATATAATTTCATAATCAAAATTTCTATATTTGTGGTCATCAAATTATGGGGTACAAGGAAACCAAACTTGGCTGACCACGGAAAGAAAGGAAGATGAAAATGACGGTTTCATATGTTGTGTTTATCCCTTTGATCATAACATGACAATTTCATTTTCTTCACTAAAAAGATGAAAGAAAGGAAGATGAAAGGGGAAGACCAAAATTAGTAACAGAAATTCAAATTGATTTTAACTAGACGCAGCATCACCTGATTCAACGTAACCCACAATATCTCTATTATCTTCTATAATAATAGTATTCTAATACTATAATATTAGCCAATCAAACTTTGAGTAATTAACAAGCTAGGTTGATGTGACCCATGTTGAAAAATCATCAATGCCTACTACTTCTTTCCCGTCTTTATGTTTAATTTAATCTAATGATAAAAAATGAATAATTTTTGAAAAGTTATCAGTTATATTTTTCTTTAAAAATTTATTAAATAGATCAAATTTATCTCGTTATTATGAAATTTAGATAAAAATTAAAAATTAAAATAAAGAGCACACAATATTTAAGGATTTCCATTACCTTCGAGTTAGAGTTTTTTTTTTTTTTTTTTTTGTATTGTATTAAGTCCTTGCAGTACTCACTATTAAAGATTTTATCAGTTAAGCTGCTCTTGCATAATCAAATAATGATATTTGAGAAATTCTTTTATCTTTTAAATTTAGAGGAGATTTAGAAAGAAAAAAAAGTCAATGTTAAAGAGTTAAAATAAGGTAGAGAACTATTAAATGTAATTTAATGATGAAAAATTTAAATAATTTGTAAAAAAATTAAATTTGATTTCTTATTTCTAAAAAAGAATAAAAATAAATCGAAAAGGTTGCCTTACACATTGCACATAAAATTTCACCAAAATTAATTATTGTTAACTTGATAAGTAATCTTTGTGAAAATTAATAATCTATTAAAATAGAGCAATGTCAATATATTATTAATTTAAACTTACAATATTTTAATTACTCTCATTTTCAATTCTATCAACCACAAGATCATCTCTCTTTATTAGGAATTAAATTTCTTAACTAATTGCACCCCAATTCAGAGGCTAGTTGGCTAGGACGTAGCTTCAGTATCCAAAATATTGAAAACTACTATGATCTACAACATCGAGCAGATATTTTCAATCCAAAATGGCACTCACAACAATTTAATATGTAGGACAGTTAATGACAAATGCACTAATAAGGAAGCAGTAGTAGATTACAAAATCTACTTAACTATAGTTATCTCAAAATTTTAAACAAGATAATTAACATTGATTTGACCATCAAAACTCTCCCTACTTTTTATCTTGTAAAGAACCAAAATCTAAGAGGATGCCTACTTATTAACTCGACTTTAAATGTGAAAGATTTTATCAATATCACCAAATAGATTCACCTAAATATCTTTTATTAAAATTAAATATACTCATTTTTATCATTTGTGCCAAATTTACTAATAATATTTATATAAATTTAGTCATTATTATTATTATTATTATTAGTATTATTATATATTCTTAAATCTTAGTGGCGGTTTAGGTTACGGGGTTCTTAAAAACAAAAAAGAAAAGTTAGACAATACCATGGGATGGTCTTTCTAGATCATTCTGGTTTCTTCCTTTTTATTCTTTGTCTTGTTGGTTTAGAAATGGTAATTAATGGATATTGTCAATTATCTAATAATGGATTAGCTTTGTAAAATTCCTTTCCAGTAATCTGCACCGTATTGATGCCTCAATCACTGACTTCCATAATTTCATTCTTCATGCTTCCAATTCACACATTCCAGGAATTTAACATTATACATTTTCCATTTTAGAATTCCAGGACTGCAATATAGGCACAGGAAGAAAAAAAAAAGCTTTGCTCTTACCTAGAATTTTAGAAAAAGGATGGGGATGGCAGTGGCAGCGATGGCGAGGGGCTATGGCAACTTAGGGTTCCAAAATAAAGGCGGAGAGTTTGCGGCAAGGGAAAGGGGGAGGAGGGGTTTATATATTTAGATATTTTCATGGAAGAAATTTTGTGAGAAACTCGAATTTTATTTAACTGCCTAATTTAAACAGTGTGTTTAGACTCTTTTGTCCGTGAGAAACTCAAATTTCATTTAACCTCCTAATTTCAACAGTGCATTTCACATTCTCACAGAAGTTCTCTAGGAATTTTCCCGTGAGAACCTAAAAATTTAAAAATTTCTAACTTGGAAAGCAACGCACACATTAAAACAGTCAGTGAGAACTTCCGTGAGAATGTTTTTATGTCTGCAAAATGTTTGATTAGTTGTTAGGCTTGTTCATTAACCTGCAAACCTTAACCAGCATTAAAGAATCACAGTAGACTAGGATATATGTATCAAATTTGAAGAATGAAAAATTATGTTACATTTACACAAATTACTTCAAATATAATGTTAATATGTGATAAACCTACAATAAAATATTTGATCCTCATTTGCTTGTGCTATGGAAGTATTGAATAATTAATAGCTATCTCATGTGCAAAAAAATAACACATTATAAGTATGCAGAAAATTAACACATGACCACCAGTAATTAATACATAAGCGTTGAAAAAACAATTTGAATTTGGACCCTGTGCCATTTTAATCGCTTTCTAAAACATAATCATTAGGAGGGTCTTCATCAGTTTCCCCATCAATGCTATTATAATTCTCTTCTTCATCTTCTTTGCCAACTACTTATATATCATCATCAACTTCGATTGCAAAACCCTCCTTTACTAATATGTCCACTTCCTCATAACCAGGTGTAGCTGTGTGATCTCTCAAATCTCCATGATTCTGATCATAATTAACTTTGGGAAGTGATGAGGTGTGTCTTGGAATAGGGCATCTAGGGCATCAATTGTGTGCCTGGCCTTGGTTTTAATCACATGTAACTAACCCTGCTTGTTTGGAGTTGTCTAGGGATAAGGTACAAAGTAAACTTGCTCCGCTTGTTGAGTGAAGATTAAGTCGTCATCCCTCTTATATGTGGACCTTGAGTTAACCCCTACAACTCCAAGTTTCGGATAACTCACTATCCCCCAGTTAGAAGGAACAAACCATTTCCATTTAAATAATATTAACTGTTTAAGAAGTAAATTGGAATATTCCACAACAATAATTTCCAGCAAAACGTCATGATACAATGACTTGACTCATTATGACTAAATCCCTTAAGACAAATTCCACTGTTGTTTGTTTTTTGACCATGATACCATGCTTCTGTATGGAACTTATATCGGTTGATATTCACTGGGTCCCATGTGTTCACCTTCCTTGCTGGGCCACAAGCCAAAGATCTTAGAAGGTCGTCTGTCCCATTTGCATGATTTGTGACCTAAGTATATTTTACAGTTAGTCACTTTATAAGTAAATAATATTATGTAACTTATCAAAGATTTATAAAGTAATTTACAAAACTCTTGAACCAATGAGGAAATCCATTAGAAATGTGTTTCTTAACCTCATCGCTTGACAAATCACCTTATGTTGAGGATAACAACTCTATGTACATGCTGAAGCAAGAGAAATTGTTGTTAACACATAAGGATTTATTGATGAAAATTGGAAAAGATGATGCTATGAAGCTGCAACTTACTTCTTATAAGGTTTAACCTCCGAACAATTTAGCAACACATACGGTGTTGCAGAAGATAGTTCCTCATCCGTTAGATAACGTTGACCCATGGTTCAATAGAGGTAAGCAAGATAGTTAAACATTGAGAGAGGTTCACTAAATGAATTTTTGCCACAATCATCATTCCAAGGTACTCTTCTAGTTCTTGAATGGATATGAGACACAAAGTAGTACAAGCAAAAGTCTCTTCAAGTATATATGCCTTGCATATAGAACCTTCCACATGATCTTTTTTTTTTCCTTACCTTTTGCTTTAACGTGTGTAAGAATCTCTCAAAAGGGTACATAAATCAACTGAATGAATTTTTTCCACAATCATCATTGCATAAGACCATTTGCCAATGCTTCTTCAACTGAGTAAAAGAATAAATGTTCCATTACATCAAAAAATACAGGGTAAAAAATCTTCTCAAGTTTGCACAAGATGAGAGAGATGTTCTATTCCATAACTTGTAAGTTAGATTTGTCCAAAGTAGGAGAAGAAAGATCTCAAAAAAGTTGACTCAACTCCACAAGAGGTTCCTAAATTACAGAAGGAAACCCAACGAAGGCTATTTGCAAGAGCCATCCCATAAACACATGATAGTTATGACTTTTCATGTGGGTCAAGTCCAAGAATTAGTGTTGACACATCTCCTTAAGTTTGATGCATATCCATCAGGAAGCTTCAGACTTTACACCCACTTAAAAACTACTTTCGTCTGCTCAATAGTTATTGTGTAAAGTGACTTCGGTTTCACAACTTTACCGTTTCCTAATTGTTGCAACTCCAAACTTAGATGCTTACAATACATAGCTAGATCCATGATTGCCTTCATATTATCTTTAGTCTTATCTTTCACATCCATCACCGTGACACATTTCCAAACATATTAGCCTCTACATGCATCACATCTATGTTGTGTGTGATTCACAAAGCAGGCCAATAAGGTAAGTCCCAAGAAATTCTACGTTTGAATTGTGTGTTAGACCATAACTAATAGAAGTCTCCCCCCCACTTTCTATTACTCTTTTGTGTCTCAATGCCTATATATAGAGTTCATCTCTAGAATAGCACATGGGTGGGCATCCTCTCTTAGTTTTATTCTTCAAAAAGTTGTTCTTACTTTGCCAAAGAGATGCCCCACGAGGCAAGAATTTATCTATGACAATCAAAATAATAGATCTTCTACCCATGCTTCAAATAAAATGCCTTTGAACCGACCTTACAAATTGGGCAACCCAACCTACCAGACATTTGCTAACTCGATAGCATTTCATAGGTTGGAAAATCATTGATGGTCCACAAAAGAGAAGCCCGCATGATGAATTTCTACAATAGCTTGCTTTAGTGTTTAGGCCATAACTCTCACTATAGTAGAGCTCTGATTAGGCTGATTCTTCAGGCTATGGATAGCCAAGACAAAGCCTTGCAAGTTGGTCTTCCTATGGAGCCTAGGTCATGCATTTAAGATGTCAAAACTGTTAACCAAAAAGTGTTACGTTTTCTAGAAGAATTTGTTTAGCTATACTTTTATTCATTGATTTTTGGAGCAAGGTGCCGGCACTCTTAGGGAGAATTTCTTCATATGGTTTTTCTATGCCTTTCTTCTTTTTTGGGTTTTTATATTTTTCTAGTTTGTTTGTTCTAGGGCTAAGATAGACCCTAGTTAGGGAATTTGATTTCTTTAATTAATTTAATATTTTATTTCTTTGGCTCAAGAATTGAGTTTCTTTCTACTCTTAATGCTTCTAATTGCTTGGCCACTAATTAGAAAGTTAGGATGACATAAATGAGACTAGCAGGTGATTTTGTGTAGTAAGCATCTTGAATGAACTCCATAATGTATGCACAAGTGAAAGATTGTTGCATAAATTAGGTAGACCACAAAATAATTCCATAGAACATAATTAATACATTCTTGGTTAATTATACTAATGCTTGAAAGAGATAGGTTGTTAATTAGGAGTAGATTTAATGTTACCCAAAAGGGAATGTTAAAGAAATTAGGTAATTAGATCTTGAATTCAAAAAACCCAAAGAATAATTTTAAGAATTGATTAAAGAATCAAAGGACCTAATTAAGAGAAGTCAAAAGCCCTGGGATCCTAATT
Source organism: Ceratonia siliqua (assembly GCA_034509205.1). NCBI lineage: Eukaryota > Viridiplantae > Streptophyta > Magnoliopsida > Fabales > Fabaceae > Ceratonia > Ceratonia siliqua. The sequence goes on from JASKGM010044762.1 coordinate 10,342, forward strand.
CTTGTGTTGAAATCACCCTTACGACTTGTGTTTCTTTTCTTCTTGTCTTACTTGCCTTAATCTTGTTAGTTTCACAATATTTGTTTTCTTAAATAAAGTTAATATAAATATATATTTAGTAATCAATTACAATCCTTGTGGGATAATAACTAGATCCTTTGGTGTTCCTTTATTACTTGAAGAATCCACGCACTTACGGATTATTTTAACAATAATTTTTTGGTGCTGTAGACTAGGATTGCCAATTCACATCAAATTTAAAATTACTAAATTTTAATTTGGAATTTTATTTTTATTGTTCTTTCTTTCTTCTTCCCCCTATTTTTCTATCCTATTTGCACAAACTTAGGGTTCTTTCTAAATGGTCCTAACACTATTTTTTTTTCTATTTTCTTGGCAGGTGCATGAGATGTAGGACAAGGATATACTTTAGCTTGATCCCAAAATCGAAAGAACTACCAAGAACTTAGTCAAGAATTATAGAAAAAGGGCAACATTAGATTTTGAAAAAAGGCTCTATTTTTTTTTTATTTCTCCAACATAATGGAAGTTAATCAGGAAGTTGAAAACCGAAGGGTGCTTAGGGATTTTGCAGCCCCCTTTGAAAATGAAAATACCGGGAGCATCATAAATCCTAATATCCTTGCAAATACTTTTGAAATAAAACCTGCAATCATTCAAATGATCCACCAGTCAGAACATTCAAATGATCCAACAGTCAGAACAAGTTAGCAAGGCAACTTATGATGATCCCAATGCACATCTGGAAAGTTTTTTAGAGTTAAGTGATACTTTTAGATATAATGGGGTTTTAGATGATGCAATTAGGCTAAGATTATTCCCTTTTAGCCTGAGAGATAAAGCAAAAGGGTTGCTAAACTCTTTGCCATAGGGAACAATACAACTTAGGAGGAGTTAGCCCAAAAACCTTTTACAAAAATTCTTTCCCCCTTCTTAGATTGCTACATGCATAATAATATCATCCAATTTATGTAGTTTGATGGGGAGTCTCTATATAGAGCTTAGGAAAGATATAAGGAGATACTTAAAAAGCATGCCGGACAAAACCCAAAATTGAGAAAAAGGAACAGTTTTACGCCACCCACCCTATTTGTCTACAAGGTGGTGTCACCTCTTCAATAAAACGGACACGTGATGTATAGCCCCCAGATATAGCAAAGATAGAGACAAAGTTGCTCCCTGGTGTTTTCCACATAATGCAATGTACCTTATAAATCTACAAGGTGCAAATATTCACTCTACATGGAAAGCACCTATAGTTTCAAAACTTTATGTGAAACCACCTTGAACTATCAAAGTCTAGCTAATGACTATAATTAACTTAAAGCGATCTTGGGAGGCAACCCAAGTTGTCTTATCATTTTTTAATTATTTTTATAAATTTTTTTCTTTGTTTATTGTTGTTTAATATCTTCCATATTTCTATGCTATTACTTGATTAAATATACAAAAAGATCAAAGGATTAAATTGGCCCATACCCTATGGATTGCAAGCCACACGCAACATTAGGCTAAACAAGGAGATTTTTCTTTTCGTCATACGTTAATTTTTTCTATCATTTATGTCTGTTGCATTAAGGACAATGCAAAAAATTATGTGAGGAGGGAGGAAACATAAGATTTCAAAAATTTATCCCTAAATTTTAGGATTCCCTATTAAAGTTTGGCAACACTTGTAACTATACTTCCTATTTATCCTGTTGTCAAAATCACTCCCTATTAGATTGATATGTTTAAAAGTATACCCTATTTTTATGCATGTCTACAACTTACCCTACAACCTTGCATTTCTGTTGCAATTAGGGATCTCCCCAAACCATGCGCCAAATATATAAATGTTTACCTTTAGGGCTACATTAATTTTTTTTTCATGCCAAATAATTGTTATACGGCATAAATTTTATAAAAAGGCTTGCATATTATTTCGCTTTTCACAATTCATTTTATTTTTCTTAACTTTAATTTCTTGAAATTAATTGAGCACATGGCATGCACACTATTAAGTCAAGATTAACTTAGAGAAGATTTAAGTGATTATGAAAACTCTTAAAGATCTCATTAAACTCTAGAACCTAGTTGATTGTTTCTTGAGGCGAAATCCTAAGCAATGCATGATTAAAAATATAATTAAGGCATTTCTTTGGATCGTTTAAGCTTTTTATGGTTAACCTTAAGATTAACATCCTTAGTACCCATTTGAAGCTTTATGTGCAAACTTGGCCTAAATTTTTCATTTTACCACATCATCCATATTGTTTTCACCTTAAACACTCTATTAGACAAATGATCGATTTGATAAAGATTCATTCTTAATAAATAAGATTGAATCTTAGTACCAAGAATGAAGAAAGATTCCAAAAAATGCAAGAAAGTTGTCAAAGACAACAAAGAATATTAAGAAAGTACCTAAAAAAGAAAAGGAACGTTATATCCTACCCAAGAAAAAAATCAAGAATCAAGATAAAGGGTAGTGGAATTCAAGAAAGTGAAAAAGATTGAAAAGACCAAGAAATTTCATCAAGAATTGAGAAAGAACAATCAAGAAAGAAAAAAAATTGTTTCTTTATGTGCTTAAAGTGTTCTTGTACATGAATTACATGTTCTAGCACATGTTTTATGTTATGCATAATAAAATTTTCTGATTTTTGTGAGTATCCATCATTTTTTCATAAACATTTTCCCTAGGCCTTACATTACAAGCTTTAAAGACCATTTGATTTTTAATGACGTGTTGTTCTACATTAGATGAGAGAAACATGAAAGCCAGGTCTATGGAGTTGGAACTAAGTTCCTATTGAGATCATACATGTGTTCTTGAATGCACTCATCTGGGTTTCTTGATTTGATTCTTGCATAGCTACACATACACACCCAAGAATTAGGATTAAGACTTGTTAAATACCTGTGAAATCTTGATAATGTTTGTTTTTGATAATTGTTTTTACTGCATTTCGTGAGATTAAATTGATCTCAGGGATCTATATTTTTCCTATTGTGCTACTTTTGTTCTTGTTTACTTTTGTTTGAGGACCGGCTAAATCCTAAGTGTGGGGGAATTTAATGAGTTTTTTTTATATATATTAATTGCCCATATTTTTATGTTATTTAGTGTGTATTTGCTAGTTAAAAGTCCTAGTCATGTTTTAATTCGTTTTGTAGGCTTTGGTAGGCTTAAGTGAAAAATTAGGGAAAATTAATTAAAAAGCGGTAAAATTCATACAACATATTGCTTCTGTTTTTGGCCATAACTTTCACTGCAGAATACCAATTGGGCTTATTCTTGAGGCTATGGAAATCTAAGACAAATCCTTACAAATTTGTAGTTTACCATAAAGCCCAGTTCATGAGTTCAAGGGGTCAAACTGTCGAATAAAAAGTGTTACATTTTCTAGAAGAATTTGTTAACTTTAGCTTTAAGTTTATAAGAAACTCTATTACTTGTAACTAATTTCCTTAGATCTAGGGAGGCCTCTCTACTATAAATAGGGTGATTACATCTGTAAAATTTATTGGCTCAAGGCTGACAGAAATGGAATGTTGAACCGATAGTGTTATTATCTTGCAGAGGTGCCCTTGTCCTTAACTACTACCTTGTCATAGTCTCCTACTAATTATAGCTTGAAAGATTAATCAATCTATATTTTACAAAGAACCCATGAAATTACTAGCTATCCCTTCTCTTTAACTGAGCAATAGGAATTGCTATCAATATACATTACTCTTGATGTGACCCTTTTCGTCATTTCCATATTTCCTTTCAATTGTTTATGCTTGTAATGTCAACAAGTAAAATATACTCTTACCTTATTTTACCACACCAATGCATCAACACATCCTTGAAAGATGAGATTCGATGGGCAATGGGCACTCCAAGATTGGAGAAACAAGTCGACATGTTTTGATTCTCGAATGATTAATGCCAGAAGTATGGATAAAGTGCAATGAATTTGGCATTTGAAAATTGCACCAGTTTTAGAATGGAGGTATTCCCTTTGAAAATTTTTAATTGACATTAAGAAGAGAATTTTGTTCTAAGTGAGGCTATTTGCCCAATCTTGACTCCTTTGATTCTTTTTATTTTTGAAGGTCCAAATGTTTGCCCCAATTGTTATGTCAAAGAAACTAAACCTCAACAAGGATTTTAATGGCTTGTAACATAGCCACGGAAAAGTGGTTTTTGAAATGATAGGATACAAGGCTAAAAATTTATTTTACCCCTGCTAAAACTCCTCAATATTTCTTCTTTTCCTAATCTCCAATAAGATTTTATATAAGAATTCAATTAACAAGAGAGAATACTTTCTGGTTGTAATGGGGTGTGATGGATGAAAATAGTGGGTTAAGAGAGAATGGATATAAAGGACCATATATTGATGTTGGGTTCGTTGCCATAAGAATGTTTCTTTGATCACACGTAGTTTTTTATTTTCGAGGGAGCCTTATTTTTTATTGGACAATGAATTTGAGGTTTCTTTGACCCATTTTATTTTTGATCAATTTTTGTGTGCCCTAACTTTTGCTTAAATATTCTTTTCATGTTTATGATCTAGCAGGCTAATTTTATAAGATTGCTTTTTTTTTTTTTTTTTCAAATTATCATTGTGACCCAATTATAAATTAAGTTGTGTGTGAAAGGAATGTAAAAGCATAATGTAGGTGACAAAGGTCAAGCGGTGTTTAGATTGATGAAAGAAAATTATTCTCTCTTGATACTTGAATGTTTGGCAAAAAACCTTATTGGAGTACTACTTGTCCTTAGTATCATGAATTGTGAGAGTTAGAAATGAGCACTAGTTCAAGCTCAATGGCGGTAGATAGAGACAAAACTCTTTAGTGTTTTGTGGGCATGGATTATATATATTTGGATCTTAAAGTGTCATTTGTTGGGTTTTATATTTACATCATCATCAGATTTTACTCTTGTTTATAGGGGTGTCCAATTGGACAGTTTGACCCAACAAACTACCCAAACTACCCCAAACTAATTAGATAACCATACTTAACCAGACGTTTCGCAAGTTGGTTCAGTCAAACCCGAACACTGTTTAATGGTACAGGGTTCGATTAACAGTTTGGGTTTTCCTAATCAATGGTTAAACCGAACTGACCCGAATATACTCTTATATATATATATATATATATATATATATATATATGATTTAATTATTTAAATGTTATAAAATAATAAAATATAACTTATCAGATTAAGGCCATCACTCATTGGGTTGACTAAGGATTTAGTCATTTAGATTTTTAGATTTTATCATTATTTTTAGGGCATTTATATTGTAGAAAATACTCAAATAATTCAAACTCTCAAGTCTCAAAGTTTAAACTAGAGGAAACTCGAAACACCCTAGAGCTCGAAGAGTCGAAGACCATCCACCGTCACGAACTTCTACTTTCGACAATCGCCATAGGTGTTGTAGACTCGAAACTCGCCATCAACCTCTTACCAGCCACCGTCAACCCCTTTCAGCCGTTGATTTGGTCAATTATAGCCATTTCAATTTTCAGGTAAGGAAAAGCAAATTTAGGGTTCTTCTTTGTTGTTCTAAATTTCTAATTTAGGGGTCCTTTCTATCAATTTGACATTTCAATTTTTTGGTATTATCTAGATAGCTGATTCAAAATTGGAATGTGACTTTCTCTATTTAGTATTTACTATTTTGCTCTGTTTCTGGTGAAGAATGAAGACTGTATATCATTTATGAACTTTTTGTAATTTAGGTGGTCATCGTTTCTTGTTCTTTGGTTTATGGTGTAAATTGTAAAACACAGGCATTCATGAACTTTATGTAAAAGAGTATAGAAAGATTTAGCAATTTTTACTGGCTATGTGTTGCTTTCCTAACTGTCTACCTAAATTGACCAAACTGCCAAATAGCGATCAGGTCTGGTTTGGTTATTGTAACCAAATCTCCCCTTCATTGAATCAAGCTAGAGCATTCATTGCTACTCGGTTTGGTGGTTGGTTATCTTCAAAACCGAACCTACCTGACCCGTGCACATCCCTACTTGTTTATATCAATTTAGATTTACATAGGGAATACCAAATTATTTATGGTAGGATGAGAATAGTGATGACATGAATGATTAAAAATAATGATAACTACATTGACAAAGTTAAATAAGATAAGGTTTAACGACAAAGTATACTTTGCTAGTTTTGGACCTCAAGTAAATGGAACCAAATTGATAAAACTAGCATAATCTAATGGAAAAGACAATATGAAAGATGAAGGGTAGTGTATCTGTGCAATGAGCATCCCTACATAACATTCCTTAAAGGCTCTAGTTTGCTTTTATTTGTTGTGCCAAGGAAGTTCAATAATACCAACATTGGGACCACCATCTTTCTAGATTATTATGTTTTCATTATCCCAAAATAGCCATCACTTTCCTCCTATTGGCATTGCAATTTTTAATGGAGTGTCCTCGAATCCCCATGTGGTACTCATAACTTGCATTGTGGTTATACAAAGCTTAGTATGGGACTGAAGTAGCTTAGCCAGTATAGGACCCATCACTTGCTTTTCCATTAACTCTTTGACTAATTCAGCATTTGTCCTCTTAAAAATTAGCATTGGCTAACGATCTCTAAATCACACCAGTTTCTTATTTCCCTAATTGTTAACTCTAAATGATCAGGTTCCTTTAGTTGTTTGGACATGATATTGGACTATTGGATTGGATAGTTGGTATTGGTGAAGCTAAGTAAAGTGTGCATCACTCCCTTGTTGAATTACTATATTTCTATTGCCCAACAACTCCCATGCATGTCTTCTAAAGGCATCACTTTGCTCTAAAATGTGTCCCACATCTTCCAAATGTTATTCATAAGTGGCATTAGGGTCATGTTATGCCTAAAAGGTGCTCTGATAGGTTGAGGAGATTTTGGTCCCATAAGTTTTCCTTTCACCAACTTGTGAAATAACTTGGCATTAGTGACCTAAAATTCAGGCATGGAACAAGTGTCTTTTGGTTGTGTCACACCTTGGTATGTTGATTATTGAGCCTTGTGGACTGTGCTATGAGAGAATGTCTTCTAACTAACTAGATTTGAAGCTGCGATGTTAGGGTGGCTAACGTGTACTGATGAGATGGAATAAGATTCACATTGGCCCCTTCTTTCTTGTAATACCACTCTTTCATCGTTCTTACTTGATCTTCAACAAGTGTGATGTGCAAATTTCCATGGTTAGGATGGTTATTATTGTTCTGTCCCTGGGGCATAAGATTTCTTAGTATGTTATTGGGCTCTTCCATAGTCCTTTCACAAGCTCTCTCCCTCTCAGTCATTATCTGAATTAGCTTAACCACTTGCTCTCTGAGCCTTGTCACAAAATTTTGGAGCTCAGTGACATCCTTAGTGTTCCTTTAGGTAGCAACTTGTTGTTCCATCTTTGTAGCGTGAGTGCACGATTAAGTATTTTTTTTTTTTTACCTTCTTTGGCATAATAATGACGCACAACAATGTCCCAAGGGACCTTGAATTGACCTAGTCAAAACTATTTTTTTTTTTGCTCTAAAGGATGCTTTCACACTTATGAGTCAATCGCTAGTCCCATTTTGCTTGGTTCTTCTCATAAGAACATCAATTAGGTAAGAAATTCACTTGATTCTTGCATTGCATTCTTCCTCTCCATCTTTTTCTAGCATCATTATTTTTTACAAGTCATAAGGTAGTTAGAAGCTTTGGGGTGAGGATTTTTATGTGGCCTTGTCTCTTTTTCTATGCACGTATGCCAATGACACTCAAGAGAGAGGCATCACACCATAGATTTCTTGCTTATGGAAGTTATGGTCTTAATTCTCTATGTTGAATAATTTGATTTTCAAACTGTGTGACTCATCATAATCCTTTTTGTATTATCTTATTTTATATTCTATTCGCCCATTTTTTATGCATCCTATTTATCTCTTATCTTTTTTCACTTATGTCATTTTATTTTTGCATTCCATGTATCGCTTTTGTTGTTCATCCCCTCCTTCATTTTATTAATTCCCAACCAAGGACCTTTCAAAGGGAGGCCCCATTTTGCCTTATTTCTCCTTAAACCATGTCACATTTCATGTGGCATTGGTCATGATTTTGCCTTTCAAAAGGGCTACATAATTAACCCTTTGGATTTCATGGCTTAGGACCTTTAAGAGAGACCATTGTTCTCTTCTTTTTTTTACTTTCTTTTGGGACTATGCCATATTTCCCTATGGTATTTAGTCATATTACTTTTCCCATCAAGGGCTACATCTGTTGCCCTCCAATGGCTACAAGTTTGGTTACCTAAGTTCTATCCAATAACATTAATTTGACCCCTAACTAGGGATGTTGCCTAATTCTTTGCATGAGTATTATGACCTAGGACTTTCTAGAGAGGCCATAGTTTATGATTCTCATAAAATGATTATGCACTTTTTATTCTCGCAATTTTTATTTTTCTCATTTATATTCTCAATATTTTAGTTTATGCAATTTATATTCTCGATTTTAATTTATGTAAATTTTATTCTCATAATTTTAATTTATGCAATTTATTTTATGTGATTTTACTTGTAATTTATTTTATGTCATTTAAACCCTTTTGTTTCAGTTTCAATTTATTTCATTATCTATTTAAATTCCTCACAAATTACTATATCATTTTTTAAATTTCATCTTTTTAATTTATTTTGCTTTTCTTCCCTGTTTATTTGTGATATTTACCCTAGGATGCTAAGGCCAAGTGATACCATAATTTAATGTGGCACTATTGACCATCCTTTTTATTCTCTGAATGTCATGTCTACGATTCAATGTGGTGCTGGTGGCCTTGAAACATGATCCTTCCAAAGTAGACATTCCTTGGTGTTGTTCGATTTCATTTTTTTGTATTTATTTATTTATTTCATTTGATATTTTTGAATTTGATTGTGGACCCTAATGGTTAGGCTTCTTTGTTCACTGCAAAAAAAATGACTTTCTGTGACGAATTTTATCGTCGCAAAAAGTATTGAAAGTCGTCACTAATGATATTTAGTGACGACTTTTCAACCTTTAGTGATGACTATAATTCATAGCTAATACCTCATTACTAAAGGTTTTTAGTGACGAAAAAACAGGTTCGTCACTGAAAGTAAACTTTTTTGTGACAACTTTTGAGCGTCACAAAAGATATAGATTTAATGATGCCTATATGTCGTCACTAAATGTGCCTTTAGTGACGGTAATAGACATCACTAAAAGTTTTATTGACTTAATAATTTTTTGAATTTTCTATAAGTTGTAACTAAAGTCATCTTTTGTGACGACCAATGTCGTTACATAAACCTCCTTCTATGACGACAATAATGGCATCACAAAAACAAGCTTCTATGACGCCATTATTGTTGTCATAGAAACCACCTTCTATGACGATATTCAAATATCGTCACAAAAGGTGGTTTCTGTGATGACATTTTGTGGTCACAAAAACCACCTTCTGTGATGACATTTGAATGTCGTCACAGAAGGAGGTTTTTGTGATGACATTGGTCATCACAAAAGATGACTTTAGTTTAGGAAATTATTGTGGCTGAAGCTTGTTTTTGTGATGACATTGTAATGTCGTCACTAAAACCATTTTTTTAATAAGAAAATTCTTAATTTGAAACCATTTTTTGTGACGATATTAGCATTGTTGTCACTAAAACCCTTTTTTGTGATGGTTTTATTTTCACAAAAGTCCCTATATTTTATTAGAATTAACTAATACATATATTTGAACCTGTTATAACACAACTGGACAACTTGATTGAACAACATAATATTCCAAAAATACATAAAATTTAAAAATAAATGTTTCAATCAACAAAAGATTGAACAACATAATATTCCATTTAAAATTAAATAATTTGTAGAAAGAGCTTCATTAATCTGTGGATGAGAAACCTATAATATTCAAGTTAAATAAAATAAAGGCCCAACAAGACAATGAATAATTTTTGAATCAAATAATTCAACATACATGAGAGTTCTTGAAGGATTCTCACAATTTCTTAATAACATCTAACAATTTACAAAAATGACATATTCCTTCTCTGATACACATCTATAAAATTAACATTTTACAAGCATACTTCACATAACTTGGATAGACAAGTCACAATTTTATTCAATCCTCAAATTGGATAATAGAAAAATAAGTGTTTCAAGGCAAGTAGACTTACAATTGAATTAATTTAATGTGTATGCATATGATTCAAGTAGGGAAAAATTTATAAAAACTTTTGTTGAGTTTCCCCTATTTATTGAGCAATCCCAAGTTCAAACAATGATTAGACATAGTGGACACGCCCACATTAGACTACGAAAATTGACCTCCATGGCCAAAATACAACAAATGAATAAAATACGAATATATATAGCAGTACATCAAGACTATGTAAGACTATGGATTAATTTATGTAGAATTTTGTAGCCACCATGATATGGAATATGGATAAGTAATTAGCCCATTCATTTTGATGGAATTAACACATAGTATGATCTATTTCCATCCAAATTAACAGTCGTACTTATAAAAATTGATGGAAGATAAATAAGTGTAAGAAATGAGGCTATTACCTGAGAAAGAGAGGGAAACATGGAACTGAGACGTGCTTGAAGCATAACATCAAGTTGGGAAGTAAGTTCCTCTCGTAGTTCATCTCTAATTTCTTCCTGAACTTCTTCTCTAGCCTTAGCCTTAAACTCTTTAAGATCATCAAGTGCCTGCTGAACATCTTGTACCCTTCCCCTCTTTGATGGAGGTTTCTTTCCTTAACCCTTGCCTCAAAAATAGCTAGATCTAATACCAAGTACTTGTAATAACATGTCATCTGCATTTAAGGGAGTATCACCTTTCGAGGGTTACTGAGTGACAAGGTCATGAAGCTCCTTTTTTATATAGTTGCAGGAATCAGTTGGTAAAACTTGTAAGCGTATAGGAAATGATTAAATGACCAGTGAGTAAGAACTAAAAACTTACATGAATTTCTTGTGACTTTCGGTTAGACCACACAACCTCTCCTTCTTTTGTCCTTTTAGTATGTTGTACCATCCAAACTTGATCTACTGGTGCTTTTTCTCCAGTAGTAG
>JASKGM010044773.1:0-21459 GCA_034509205.1 Ceratonia siliqua
AACTCTTATCATAAGGGAGTAATTATATTATTATTGGTTGGGAAGGTTAAATGAGGTTAAATAATTTCTACACTTAATTTTGCTCACAATGACTTTTAGTAGGAAAACATATATCTTCACCAATTGTAACAGCCTAAGGGAAGAGTCCATGAATGACATCATTGACTAGCATCAAGAAAACCACAGCATCAACATCAGTCACATGTCTAAAATACTCATTTTAATTACCAGTAAAAGCTTGCAGCCAGAAGCAAAAAAGAATTTTACTAGAAAAAATAAAAACAAAAGCCAAACCAAGAAAACCTACAGTTTTACATATGGTATGGCAAGGGCACCAAGGATAAAAGAGATCTTGTCATAAAGAATTAAAAGCACACTGCAGGTTTTACAAACCACACTGAAATTGTAATGGGACAATATTGAGTATCACACAGGCCTAGAGAATTCAACTATAAACTTTGGCTAATACTTTCATGTGAACACACTGTTATTCTGACCCTTGTAACAAGAATAAAGTTTGTTTTCTAAAATTTTAAGCAAATGTTAGGTAAATAATTTTTCATTCTACAATTGGTTTCCATTTCTTAATAATAGAAGAATTCATAAAGACAAAGTAATTACAAAGAATGAGGATAATGATCCTAAGACAGAAAAGAAACATTAAAAAAAAAAAAGTAGCACAAAATAACTTGCCAAGCCTTCCTGCATGCAATGAACCCCACCTTAGACAACCATGAATAGAAATCCAAAGGGAAGCTAAGAAAACCAACCTACTCCATAAAAGTAACCATGGTTATCCCATCTTTACGAGTATCATAATCCTGCTTCACATCTTCAATGTGAAAAGACTGTAATTGATAATGACATTAGCATAAGACAAAATTGATACAATAAAAGGAACAAATAGCTGTAATGCAGCTTCTAAAAAAAAGTGTATCAGAAAAGTAATTCAGCCATAAACACCTTATTATCATAAACTACCAATAGCAACATAAGTATCAGAGCCTACCAATAGCACAAATAAGTATCTCCATAAACACCTTATTATCATAAACTACCAATAGTGCACATAAGTCTTAGAAGCTGGATCTTATTAAATAATAATCAAAAAAAGAGTTGTAGAGTAATCCAGCCAACAAATCTTTAAGCAATTTTTGCCAAATTTATGAATAAAATTTACATCAATAACATTATGAAATTTCATATAATGTTATTTTAGTGCGACTGCAGATGAAGAACGATCCAAAATTAGAAAACCAATGTTGGCCATAAAACTCCACCCCAGGTGCGATTGCAAGAAGAAGATAAAGGAAGAAAGAGATTTAATGAAGCAGATCAAGAACGATTCCAAATCAAGTGAACGAATGAGTTGATGAAGAATTCAAGACCTAAATCCATCAATTTTCAGCCTTCATTTGATTTCTTCCCCCAAATCCCCGAAGTAGAGGGAGACGACGAAGGTAGAGGCATCAAAGCCATTCAAAGGAGAGGGAGGCGACGTCGTTTTTTATTTTTAGAGCCTTCTCCCATTTTCGTGCTGACTGTGCAGCCACGTGGCAATTCCCTGCCACCTGTACGACCACGTCAGCATAACGGTTAAATTTTTTAACGGTGTTAGTCATTGGGACTAACTTGATGCCTTTTTAAAACATGAGGGACTAAAATGAAACAAAACAAACGTAAGGGACAAAATTGAAACATAATACAAATGTAAGGGACTAAACTGAACTTTTGCCAATAATTAATCATAAATAATTAATTAATATATTGAGCGACAGAGGGTGCTAGTAATCTTATAACTCATGACCTTTTTCATTAAAAATATGTAGTTCGACAAATTTACGACCATTGTATCAGACTTTTGCTGGGAGATGCGCATCGCCTTCACCTTCTCCTCCTCTAATGAAGACGAGGACTCAGCCACTGAGTCCAACAATGCAGTCGAAGCCTAGCACCACCATCTTAAGAGACAGAGGAAGGGAGGGGAGGACAAGAAATCGAGTTGTAATCAATTTGTTTTTTAAATACTTATGGACATATGTATTTTTGGGTTGTCTAGATGTTTTGAAACTTTGAAATATAATATTTATGGATAGATGGATTTTGGGTAATATCTTGTTAAGTATGTATGGATATATACATAGGCAGAGCTTCATTGATATATGCCCCCCCAAAAATAAGTTTTATATATGTAAATTATATATACATACACACACACACACACACACACACATATATATATATGTATATATGTTATAATATGTATTACCTATATGTTATTTTTTTTTAAATTTTGTGATATATATAGATTATTATTTAAAAGTAATAAATAAATAATTCCTTTTTATGGGTGGTTATATGAGAAATTCAATTTTTTTATATTTTAATTATTTACTACCCTTTAAAAAAGAAACAAAAAATTAAAGAATAATATAGAAATAATAGTGATTAGTTTAATCAATTGATCTACACACCAAACACATATATTAATATAAAAATTAGACAAAAATGTAAAGATACTTTCTAAATTTTAAGACATGCATGCAATTATCTGTGAGTCCATGATGAATGTTTAAATTTGTTAAACAATAACATGATCATTAAAATTTGATAGTTCTTTACATTTGTTAATCATCAGTCCATAACATGTGGTCGGCTTCTTGTTTGGTAGTTCTCTTCTAATTTAACACCTAATGTACATCTTAAAATATATAAAAATAGTATTAATCAAAATGGATCATATATGTTGTGGTGCAATCATTAATTTCTGATTAATTTTGTGTATTTTATTAAATTTATTAACATTTAATAAAATAGAATAAATTCATGCAGAAATTTAAAAATACAATATATATTTAGTCTTAATCAAACTACATTAAAATATTTATTTAATTATTTATAAAAAAAACCCCATTTATAAATGTTATATTTGAAAACTATTCCATGAGAATTTTTTTTTTCAAATAGTTTCAGCAACTACACTGCATTTGATTAGGGCGATCGTGGCCGTCTAGTACACGTTAGACAACCACGATGAGAGGGAAAAAACTTTCACCCCAACGCACGTAAGTGCCAAAAGAAGAGTAGGCGCATCGTGACCGAGATATGTATCTTTACATGAATCAAAAATATTATTCACAATCACTGAATACAGCTAGTCACTCTATTTAAGATTGCAGTGTCTAGGTATTGACACTTTTACATGAATAAGAATAAAGTGAGAAATCAAGTTCAAGTTAATACTATTACTATGAACTTGAACTCATACCTATGCATTCATTTGTGGCAGAGCCAAAATCCTAATGGAATATGGACTCATGTTCATTATCACTATGGTTTTTGATATACTAAGGGCAAGACCATCGTATCTCATTGGTCAATACTTTGTATGCTGAGATCATAGTTAGAGTAAACATCAAGGAACATGTATCCAAGAAAAATAGTACGAACATCACTTCTAGTGATTTCAGGATGATATGTGACAAACCTGGGCCCAGTAAATGATGAATTAGTCATTCATTACTTCTTGGTATCTTTTAGATATATTCTAAAAGTATCTGATCACTTATCGGATGAACTAAGACTAGTGGACAAAATTGACATGAGGGGTAAAATAGTAATTTTACCTTATGTCAATGGATGGATGAGGGTTCATAAACACTTAGTTTGTAATTGAACAACTAATATTAAATATTTGCTTCTCATAATTTTAGGATTTTCAAGAGTATAATCATGAATCTATGGTGGAATTATTCCAGGTTAATGAACTAGAGTTGTTTTTATAATATTAAGATAATCCTAAGTTCATTGGAGCTTGAAATCCCTGTGTCCAAACAAATTTTCTATCTACTTCTGTAGAATTCAATCCATTTAAGTTAAGAGAACATTTTTGACAAGTGTAGTTGATAGCATCTAATGTTTTAAGGCTTGTCTTAATTTAGACAAAACTTGTCTTAAGATATTCTTAAGTGAACAAAATGTGTCTTAAAGGAGACAAGAGTTATCTCATCATTTTTGGACACATTTTTGTGTGTCTCATTTTTAGACAAACATTTCCTTAAGACAAAAGTTGTCCTAAGTGTGCTTGATAATGTAAGAACTACTTGTCTCAATTAAGACAAAGGTTATCTTAAAAAGAAAAAAAGAATGTTTACATTACTTGTATTGATTAAGACAAGAGTTGTCTTAATTAGACAAGGAAAGTTTAAGACAAGGCATGTCTTAATTGGGATAAGTGTTGTCTCAATTTAGACAACCATTGTCTTGATAGAAATTTGAAACAAATCAATCTTCAATATTTCATGAAGGAATTCGGTCAAACCACTCATGGAATTAAATTTGATTTATTTAAATTAATTTATCCTAAGTGGTCAAAAGTCAAAGTGTGTTAGGATAAGAATTGTAAAGAGTTATTATTCTTAAAGTATCATACATACACTAAAAGACTATGTAGTTGAGGAGTTTGATAATGTTTAAAATTCTATTTATTAGAATTTAAATTTCAAACACACAAATTATTGGCCAACGGGAAAGCTCCAAATAATTTTATTTAACTGTTAAATGAAATAATGAAAAATAAAATAAATAATGGATTATTATTTTATATGAATATATATATATATATATATATATATATATCTATATCTATCGTAGAAGGTGGCGTCAGCTTGATGGAGGCTTCTAGGGTTATTAGTTTTTCACTACAACTATTAGAGTGGGTGATAGGTTAATATATATATGATATATTGAGGCCCTAGCTGTCCAAGAGAGGAGACACAACATACACACACAATTTCACCCTTATGGATGCGTGAGGTTGAGAGAAAAATATATAGAGTGAGACACCATCTTTTATAGGTGCAATAGAATTTTCCATTAGGCCATTAAACCAAGAGTCATTAGAGTGCTATCAAATAATTGTTCTTTTGTTCTACTAACCTATTTTGACCGTAGGTTCTTTGGATTCAAACTATTCACAAATGATAGGTGATCAATACGGTTGGAGAGAAGTCTTCATTATTCCTTGTGACTTCAAAGGTATAATATTTTCCCTTCTCAAATCATGGAACTTGTGTATGCTATATGTGATTGTTTATTACACAGTGTTTTGTTGCATACCATGGTTCAATTTCTTTTTTATATCCATACATACACCAATATCACATAAGCTTAATAAATCTAACAATTGGTATCAGAGCCTAGATTGCATGATTTGTATGTGATTGTTGCATGGTTGGCACCTAGCGTTTATTTATCATGTTTGATTGATTAAATGTTCCTATGAAGTGTGTTATCGTTTAATTTAATTTTTGGCCATATTAATATCCTAGAGGAATTTGCTTGTGTTTTTTTTTTGGATGTAACAAGAATGATGACCCCATATGGTCATGTTTCTGTCTTGATTTTGTTGTTGTTATTTTTAAATTGTAAAATTTGATGTAACAAAGTTTTGGCCACCCCATAAAGATCCTTGGATTCTCGGCCATGGGAGAGGCAAGTGGCATTCCAAACGCCCAAGATGGAGGGAGTGCAAGCTTGAAGGTGAAGGATGTAAAATTAATGTAATTTTAGATTCCTTTTCTTTTTCTTTTTGTTTCCTAAGATGGACATTAATATGGTCTTATATTTTTTTAATATTCATAATATGTGATATTATGTGGTGATAACATGTCATCTAGGCTAGTAGGTGTAAATCAAATTGACATGCCATACATACATTATATTTTAAATTTAAAAGAGTTTTAAATGGATAAAACGTAGAATATGCATAATTTAGCATCAATGAAAGGATAGCTAATGAGACTTAGTTTTTCCCAACTAAATAAATTAGTAAGAAATTAAGTAGGTCCATAATTGATCACTTGGTTAAGGGTACATAATTTCCAACTATAGTTAGGAAATAAATAAGTCACCTAATAACTAAATAATCAAACTAAACACCTAAGTCTCCAAACTAAAAGGTTTAGTATGGATAGGGTTAGGCTTGAAGTTAAACTTAGGAATTAACAAATATTTCCTAAGGCTTAGTAAAGGTTACTAAAATAGACGCAACTAAAGAGTTTAAAAAGGAAACAAAGCTCATAAATGACTTAGTTTTTTCTAAAGTATGCATGCTAGAAAATTTGAAAAGTCACATTAGGGGGCATTTAGTATAGGAAAAGTCTTTTTCTCACAAGAAACATGATTCCTAGGAATCTTGTTCCCACAAATGTAAAATTGTGTTTGGTTGGTCTTGTAAATTCTTGAGAATGATAAACATTTATGCATTTGGTTCAAAAGCTATTTTCTTGGGAATCTAGATGATTTTCCTGGGAATCTTGGTGATTTTTGCATTGGGGTTGGTCATTAGGGGTTTATAGCTTGAGAATTAGGGGTTTGGGGTTTAAAATTTAGAGTTTGGAGTTTGAGGGTTGGGGATTAGGGTTTGGAGTTTGGGGTTTAGGTTTTGGGGATTTAGGGTTTAGGGGTTGAACATTTAGGGTTTTGAGTTTGTGGTATGGTGGTTTGTGAGGTAGGGTAAAAAGGTCATTTAATACCCAAAATTTTCCCATGGGGTGGAATATAAGAATATCACTGCCTACATGGGAAACTTTTTATGAGAAACTAGTTTAAAAAGTGCTATCAGGAATCCTGATTTCTTGGGATAATTTTTTTAATCCCTATATCAAACATGGAAAAATAAGATTCACTACTAGTGATATCCGAGAAAATTGGAAGAATCCTGGTACCAAACACCCACTTAGGGTCATAATAAACTACTGAGTGGGAAATGGTGCTATTAATCCTTGAATCAACGGCCTCCAATTATTGGTCCATTGTCATGGAATGTGTGTCACTCCCTACAGGTGAGCATACACTCAGATCATGACTAGATTGGACTTCCTAAGTGATAAGTCCACCTAGGTAGAATAATGGGAGTGACTGCCCATAGAAGCACACTTAGTGGTATAAACACTCAACATTAATTTATCAATACTGCCTATAGTAGCTCTGTTGATGGATTAATGGGCCAAATGATGGTGCTCTTTAACTATGCTAAGTACGGAGACACCGGGTAGCACAATTAAGTGGAAGGGTCCCAATTTACCTTGTGATAAATCTTCATGGCCACAATTAGCTGTTTATTACAGGAAGGTAAATGATTATTGAACAAATGATAATTAAACTTATATGCTCATGTATACATGCATCATTTTCAAAGCCCATTTGATAGCCATAGTTTACAGTTTGAAATTTATTTTTTCAGACATACCCCTGAAAATGAACCCACTATCCATTAACCTTAACAAATGCACCCTGGCCAGTGAGAACTACATTGAGTGGAAGAGAAACCTTAACGTCATGCTTAATTATGATAAGATCACATAGGTACTTTCTGAGCAAGCACCAAACCCTCTAACTCCCCGGTCTACACCAAAGGAAACTACCACAAGAAGTGGCATGATGTCAATGTATTGGCTAAGTGCTACATATTGGCCTCTATGACTAGTGTGTTGTACAGTAGCATGAAGGCATGGAGCATGCTACTAACATGATGTACTATCTACATGAGATGTTTGGTACAAAGATTCGATCCTCTAAGATGAGAGTAATCAATTATTTCAAGGACCTAAAGTAGAAGCCAGGGGAGTTAGCATGAGATTACATGCTTAAAGTCTCCTACCTGAATGATGTTGAGCTGCATGGAGCTAAAATTGATTTAGACACTTAAGTGTCCATGATCATACGAAGCTTGAACTACCAGTTTTTGCATTTCAAGTTAAACTATGAATTGTATAGGAGGGACTACACCCTCAATGGGCTAATGAATTACCTGCAATCTGTGGAGGAGGTTCTTGAAATAAAGAATAACCCAAAGACTAACGTTGTAGCTGTGAAGCCCAAAAAAGACAAGGGCTTGGTAAGAAGAAGAGAAATCCAAGAAATCTAGTAGGCCTAAAATGAAGTCCATGAAGAAGAAAGCTCAAAAAGAGGGTACCAAGGGAAAATATTTCCATGTGGTGCTAAAGGACATTGGAAGAGGAATTGCAAAGCTTACCTCAACTCTGTGAAGGATAACCAAGTTATGGGTTTTCTAAATATGTTAGAACCCTATTTAGTGGATGGTTTTACTAGTACCTAGATAGTAGACTCTGGAGCCACTAATCATGTTTGTAATTCTTTACAGGGGTTTTAAATAAGGAGAAAGTTAACTAAGGATCAGTTCAAAACAATGATTGCAAATCACTGTTGTCTCAGCTCGAGCAATGAGAGCCATTACTTTGCATTTTTCTAATAATAAATCTTTGGTTTTAGAATATGTTTATTACATTCCTGGCATTCACAAAAACTTGATAAATGCAAGAAAAAAGAATAAATTAGTTGATAGAAAATTAGAGAAATGATAGGAAGGCGGAGAGATTATGAAGGACGAATGAATTGATTAATCAAGAGTAATCAAGTTATACAAATACAAATGAATATGGCTGCCCTTCTAACCACCGCTGAACAAATTCTCTAACTAACTAACTATCCGAAAATGCCACATTAGTAACTCCTGCTGACATAGATAATACAAGCTAACCTGGATCCTTGTCATCTAACGTTAGTTAAGCTTCTAATTATAAATATTAAAAAATACTATTTAAAAATTAAATTAAATACATAATATGAGATAAATAACATATAAAATTACCACTTGTTTACATATTTTTTAGAGGCATTTAGAAAACTTTACTATAAATTATTCTCTTTTGATTGTAATTTGACATTTCTTTTAATGATATGTTTCATCTTTATTAGTTATTAAGTTTAGTAATATGGTATTTTTAAAGTATAAGAGAGGTTTTACTACTTGTTACGTATTTTTGGGAGTATTTAAGACACTTTATTATTATTTTAGCTATTAAATTTAATAATAACTTGATTTTAAAGTATAAGAAAATTTGTATAATTTTTTTTTTACAAAAATGAGTATAATATAAAATAAATGTAAAGATGGTAGTGTAACTTTGTTATATTGATAAGTAAAAACGCAATGCAAGTATACGCTATCGCTAACAAGTAATAAAGTTATAAGTAAAGTATCGTTCCCATGAGGAGGGTTTCCAAGCATCAAAATTATGCAATCCCCTAAATTATCTAGGCAAACCAAAGATAAAGCAAGGCATGACAAAACATTAATCTAAAGAAAAGCTAAAGATAAGACATTCTAGAAGTGAGATTTCATCTAATGAGTTCCATTAAAGAGATTGAGCTTGATTATGGATAATTCCTAATTACAATAACCAGGTTCCCTAAAATATGTATTACCCTCTTTCGAGGTGTAACAACTCTACTCACATCAAACCTATATCTACTTTTGTGATCACAAATGTTAATGTAAATGCATTAATATTAGTGGACTCCTAAGAGAATGGTCACAAAGGTGTACATATATTTTTGTGAGTACACTGCCTAGGTCTAAAGAATCTATAAACTAGTATTGAACTTTCACTTTTGCTCCATCATCCGATACCTTAAACAAGCAACTCATGGCTAGTAAATTGCAAGCATTAAGAACATATTCAATAGATTGTAATAGCAAATATTATTCACAACCAAATCCAACTCAAAATAGAAATTTTAACTACATCACAAATCTAAAACAAGAAATATGACTATAAAACTAAAACTAAAAAGAAATGATTCAAGGAAAATATCTAAAATAAAATCAAGCAACTAGAATTTAGAAGAAATAGAGAAGAAACAAGGAAGAAGTCTTCAATTGTAAGGAAAATGGGCTCTCCTCATCTCAGATTCGTAGCTTCTCTTCCCCCAAAGTCCATTCACAAGCTCTCCTCCATACTTGCTTGCTCCAGCCGTTGCTCCTTTATTCAGAAACCATCCAAGAATGCCAAACAAATGGTCTCTGTTTTCTCTCTTAAAGACCCAACTTTCAGGCCCCTAAAATGCAGGTAAAATGGGCATTTAAGTTATAGCAAATCTATGCATTTTTCCTGCTGTAAGTGCTATTGAAACTGCAGTGTTTTGCTGCAGTAAAATTAGCTTATGATGCACTTTTAATTGGTTTGGCTGGTGTGCACATTTTGGGCTTGTATTTGGTGCTTTTAATTGCAAGGCTATGCATTCTCTAATTGTAACGTTGGGCTGAACTAGGTTTTCATTTTGGGCTAAACTTAATTTGCAGTTAGGCTTCAATGGCTGGTACAACTTTGAAATCTGATTTGGCGTTATTGTGCGTTTTGACTGACTTCCAGCTGAGTTTTGAGCATCAAAACGGCACATTTTGGAGTTGGGCTCTCATGAAAGGTTTAGATCTCCTTCATATCTTTCCAACTCACCTGGGTTTGATATTTTTAGACTTCTATAACTTCATATATGAGTTAAAAACTGAGACAAGATATGGGCCGAATCTAAGCTTTAGGATATCTGTTTGCTTTTGTTTTTGCCACATTTGGACCTTGAAAAGACATAACCGGGTTTTGTACCCTTCATGAAAGTTATAGGCTGTTGTTTTATATTTCTAATGAGCAGAGAACACTTAAATTGGAGGTTTGTGGCTCCAGATAACTCTCAAAAACTGGATAATGCTATGGATTGCTTCAACTAGCCCAACCTCAATTAATTCTTTAAACTTAGCCCCAACTTTTTTTCTTCTATTAGCTCAAATTAACCTAAAATAGAAAGAATTAAGTTATGAAATATGTGACAATGAGGAATTACAAGATATTATAATAACTACTAAAAATCATGAATAATAACAATAAAACCATATAAAACTTTCTCAATTTGCACAATAAAACCCCTAACTATATGTGGTAGATTTTCACTCATCACATATATCCTTTATGTTTTAACCAGGGTTCTAAAAACTAGACCGAACTGGCTAGTCAGATTGACAAAATCGAGATTCAATCCCTAGAAACTAGGGGTACAAAAAACTTGTCAAAAATTGGTGAACCAGTGTTAAACTGATAAAATCCAGGGAAACCAAGCAGGTCAGCGATTTTCCCAGTTCTTGAGTTTCTCCATTATCTCTTCTTCTCGATGACATATATGGAAGAAGATGATGACGGAGCTAGATGACGACGAAAGGATTGAAAGAAGAAGAAGAAGAAGAAGAAGAGTCAATGGCTTTTTTTTTCCTTCCAACTTCCAAGAGTCATCGTCTTTTGCCATAACTAATGTCCCAAGATAAGGAAATGTTGTTGGTGGTGAACACGAAAGAAAAAAGTGGGGATTGGGAGAAAGAACTGAGAAGACAAAGTCCATTTTTGACGCTGCAATATAGAGAAGGGTGAAGGAAAGAAAAAAAGTGGAGAGAGAAAATGAGATGAATATTACTTAGTTAAGAAGGAAAATATTGTCTAACAGCTTGATTTTTCTTTTCATACCATACACTCTCCAATATTATCTACTAAAGAGTTATTTCATATTTCTTTCCCTCAAATATGTTGTTTTTTTTACATTTTTTTGATAATTAATTTCTTTTAGTTGAGAAATAAATTATTTTTTGAGTAAAATAATCTACCATTCTCTGAGAGATGACTTAATTACATAGTTCTCCCATCTATTTTGAAAACTTACACATAACTTCACTTAACCTAACGCTATTAATAATATTCTATTTAGATTCTTTTTTAAAAAACTAATATTATAAATTAAAATAATAAAATTACCCTTACTTAAAACACTTACTGATCCATCAAGATGACGAATAGTGAATAATGCAAGTAATGATATTTTTAAAACAAAAAAAAAATCTTTTTCAAGTAATGATACTTTAAAAAAAAAGAAAATTTATTCAAGTAATTATATTTTTTTTAAAAAAAGGAAAAAATTTTAAGTCATAATATTCTTAAAACATAACAAAGTAAATTTTTTTTCAAGTAATGATATTTTTAAAATAAAAAAAAGACAATATTTTCAAGTAACTATATTTCTAAAACATAACAAAAATATAATTGAAGTAAAATAATGAAAGAAAAAGATATTTTGGTCATATTATATAAACTTAAAGATCTTTTATTCATATTATACAAAAAAAATTATTTGATTAAAAGATAATGGTCAACTTTAGCATTAGTTAAAAAAATTGAATTTAGTTATAACTTATTTTTAATTTATAGAAGATGATTGTATAAATTTTTAAAATAGAGGAGAAGAATGTGTAATTAAGCTATTTTTCAAGAATAGAGCGTATTTTACTCTTATTTTTTTTATTCTTTGCACAATAAAAAATTTGTTGAAAAAATTAGTAATCTTAAAAAGGAATTATCTTATTTTTTATTTTTTACACTATTAATTTTATGTATTTATATTTATTATTATTCTGTATTTATTTATTTTTTATTATTTTATTGTTTTGACCAAATTTATGATAAAATTAAATTATTGAAAACAATTTTATTGTAAATTTTATTTTATTATAATTTAAATTTTTTGTATTTTATGATTAAAGATTTTATATTAAGTATTGAATATTGAGTATTAAATATTATATTATAAAAATTATAGATTTATTTTAGTTGTAATATAATAAAGAAGCTATTTAGATATTAGTATTTATTAGTTTGTTAGTTTATTTTAATTATTAATTATAATTATATATTATATATTATATATATTAAAAATTAAAAAATACATTTTTTATTTATTTATACCGATTTCACCGCGACTCGAGCATGTTGAACCCGTGACCAGCTGCCTCCAATTCGATCACCGTCCCGTTTTCTTAACATTGGTTTAACTCTATTAAAATTGCCAATCAGGTGGTTCGGTGAAGCTAACCCCGAGTCTCATAGTCGGATCCTCATTTTTGTGTTCTTCGCGCCTTCCTCTAAGCTCTCATCGTCAACCCCAAGTTCTATTTGCAGACAAACTCAGAACAGCTTGCTCTCTGGAATCATAATCACTCCTCAAAACCACAAGCGAATTGCTCGTAGCTCCAATTTTGGATTACCACACACCCAAATTGCTGAGATTACACTTTTTAGTTAGGTATGTACCAAATCTCATAATCACCAAGCAAAATGCCTTTGATCATAGAAAATCCAAATGCATAATATGTTGTTCTAGATTAATTGATTGTGAGATTGGTTTTAGTTGTATTCTTGTTGTACCTGTACGAGATGGCTTCATTTGGGTTTTAATTTGTATGCTTTCTCTGTTGGTCTTTGTATGTCTGTTGTATAGAGGCACCAAGAAACAATATATGAAAAGTTCAAAGTAATATAATAATCGGTCATATATGCTATTACAGTTACACATTGATCACTAGATATGGCTTTTCTTAACCACGTTTCGGATGGGTTAGGCATGGTCCTGGTATGGTTTTGGGCTTTGTCCTTGTAACTGTATCTTGATTAATCTAAAATAGTACAAAGAGATGATATCTATTTACTCGTTGATATTCTTACTTTGTACTGTCATAGATTAGGCTGAAAGTTTGTTTTACTTTTCTTTGTCTGCAGGAAAGTTCAGCACTTTTTATGTTTGCAGACATGGCGCACTATTTAAACACTAACTGCAAGATAGAAGTTTAAGTTTTGTAACTATTCAAAATTAGTTCTTTTATATAGTATTGAATTGTTAGAAGTAACTTCAACCTTTAAAGTTACTGCTTATAATTGGATCACAATCCTTTAACTTGTGTATTAAACCTGTTGGGAAGTTGTGGATACAATGTGGGGAGTGTAAGTATTAAATTGCATGCTGTAGAGTTAAGAGAGGTGCTGTATGGCTGTGCATTTGTGCTCTTAGGAAGGAGGGATGCAGTTTAAATAGGGGATAGGTGAATAGTTGGGTTCAAGCTTTTATAAGAATGAAATCAGAATGGCTTTATTGTTACTGAGTTGATTACTACTCTTCTTTTCTTGTTGTTCTTGATGAAGTCATTTGCAGACTTCAAACCATATATACAAATTTCTTTTGGTCATTCTGTTCTGTAGTACAGAAGGAAAAAGGCATAGTTGGTTGTCCTTGTTGGATATCTATAATATCCCAATGCTTAGAAAACCTTTGTCTCCATAACATGACTTTTCTTTGGCACAAACATGTTGCAAATAGTAGACTTATTGCTTTGAATTGCACAACGAGACACTAGCTTTTGGTATCAACTTAGAACTTTATATGTTAACCTGTAGACACTTTTTGGATATTGTTACAGTTGATGGGTATTTCTTCTAATGATCAGAGCTTGTTGATTTGTCTGAAATGAAATTTGACTTTGAATGATACAAACAATGGTTGTTTCACTTTATGTTTAAACTGCAGTGGAGAAGAAGCTGGGTGCAATGAGCAAGTACGGCTTGAACCTTAGGCCTGCACAGCAAAAGAAGCAACCAACAAGGCCTCCCATAACCACTCCTTTTGGCTTTAACGATGATGATGAGAATGATGTTGAGCGAGAAATTGCTCGCCAGGCTAGCAAGAATAAGGCCCTCAGGGAAGTAAGTTGACCTTGCTGATTAATAGCCTTCTTAGTGTTTGAATTATATAAATATGTAATATTTTTGTGTTTACTTTTACATAGTATTTGTTTTTTTGTTTATGTTGTAATCCTACTTTCCATTTGGTTTTGCCATTTTAAGATTGAGGAGCAGCAAAAGAAAGCCTTGGAAGAGGATCCAACTGTATTTGATTATGATGGAGTTTATGACAAAATGAAAGAGAAAGTTACGCGTCCATTGGTACAAGATTGTGAAGAGAGAAAGGTATTACTACAATTTTAAGCATAAGAAGTACTTTATTTTATGGATGATGGAAAGGATATGTTCTTATGATCAATTTGATGTTTGATTTTAAGACTAACAGATTGACTTTTGATTTTTTTGTTACACTTGCAACCTTTATATTATGCTCATCACTCATTAGAGCAGTGTTGTCAATGGCGTATGGCAGCCAATGGCGATTGATGGAACCCAAATAAATTAGACAGAAAAAACAATGAAACAGTGGAATTCTGATTGCAAACAATGCAGGAAAAGTACTGTAGTTCACGTGTGTGTGTGTATATATATAATGGATTAGCTCAAAAAGTGAATTTTCTATTTTTCTATTATTATAAAAAAAAATTGGCTATTTCTACCCATACTCATGAGTGGGGATTTTGTTTTTTTGTTTTTTATTTTTTTTAAATTTTATTTAAAACAACGAAATGATTAAATTGAAAATTTAGAGCATCATTTTTTAGGATACAAACATATCACCTTGCCATGGTAGTTTGTGGCATACAAGAACACGGCAAAGTATCCATATTTTTCCTTGTTATACATGTCCCACTTTAGAGTACGCGTACTCTGTCGCAATGCCTGAATGCTTAAAAATACTATGCATATCTAAGATAAATAGATTAAATTATATATATATATATATATATATATATATATATGTATGTATAGAAACAGCAACCAAATAAAAAGAAAATGGGCTATGCCCTGTGCACACTAAATAGAACAATGGAAACACTCACAAGAACCTCACAGAAACAATCCCCAGCTGTTAGAGACGCTAAGCTCTCCCTTCGCTATTAGCAGATATTCTCCATGCCTTCGTCTTCTACTCACCTATCATCTTTATCCCTTTCTGCCTGCTACTAGGTAGCTTTCCCTCTCTCACTCCCACGCCCAAGCCACTTCCTCCCCTCATGGATCCTATGCCACGTATGCCTGGCCAATATTACCCTTAATACCCCTGCTTTTTCTAAAATATGTCGTGTACCAAGGGTTTATCATTACCCCCTGCAACATCCACCTTGTCCTCAAGGTGGAACTCCAAAAACTGGATAGTAATGGCAGTAGCGGATTCCCACGTATTGTCACAAGGCATTCCATTTTATGAGCTCTTCCTTTGTACCATTCATCAATGTCCTTAACACCAAAACAGCTT
The DNA here is from genome assembly GCA_034509205.1 of Ceratonia siliqua. NCBI lineage: Eukaryota > Viridiplantae > Streptophyta > Magnoliopsida > Fabales > Fabaceae > Ceratonia > Ceratonia siliqua. Next base: position 15,871 of record JASKGM010044773.1, read on the forward strand.
CGGGTGTAACTTGTAGTTCCTTCTTTTCGCAAAGGAACGAGGAGATGTGTAGAGAAGGTGATCCAACTTGCACTACTTTCTTTAGTTGGGAGACATGAAAAACTGGGTGTATGAAGGCTGATGGAGGTGATTCCCGTCTATAAGCCACCGCACCAACCTTGGTTAGGATCTTGTAGGGACCATAGAAGTGCGGGCTGAGCTTCTCATTCATCTTCCTAGCCAAGGTCCTTAGTTTGTAAGGTCGGACCCTGATATAAACTAGGTCTCCCACATCTAACGACATTGCCCTCTGCTTCTGGTCTGCCACTTCCTTGATATAGGTATGAGCTTGTAGCAAATTACTCTTAGTTCTTCTAGAATTAGGTTATGGTCCTGAATATGTGCGCTGACTTCTTCTACCTTGGAGACTCCATTGGTCAACTTAAGAAGAGTGGGTGGGTCTCGTCTGCAGAGGGCTTGGAAAGGAGTCATACCTGCAGCCTGTTGGTATGTGGTGTTGTACCAATATGCCGCCCAAGGAATCCATTGGACCCATTGATTGGGTCTATCTCCTACAAAACACCGTAGTTAAGTTTCCACACATATGTTAACTACTTCAGTTTGGCCGTCTAATTCCAAGTGGTAGGCCGAACTCATATTCAAGGATGTGCCCATTGCCCTGAACAACTCCTATCAAAATTGACTCACAAAGACCTTATTGCGGTTTGAAACTATGGATTTTGGGAACCCATGCAATCGAACTACTTCCTTGACAATACTACTGCCACCTCCTTTGCTGTGAAAGGGTGAGAAAGCAATATGAAGTGACTATATTTAGTGAATCGATCCACCACCACAAAGATAACATCCTTGCCACCTAATCTGGGTGATACTTGTTGGCTTGGTATACATCACAGGCCGCCACAAACCTTTTTACATCACGTTTCACGCTCGTCCAGTAAATCAGCCTTAATAGTCTCTTGTAAGTTCGAAAAGCCTCAAAGTGACCCTCAATTGGCGAAGAATGAAATTCTCTAAGTAGCTGGGGAATCCGTTGTGATCCCTTGGCTATCGCCAATTTTCCATTAAACAGAAGAAGTCCCTTGCTGATAGAGAAGTCAGGATGACCAGTTTGGTCAGCCACCTACTGGTGAAAGATGTCAGTTAACTGCTGATCTTGATGTATTTCATCATCTAAAGCACCCTAGTCATCACATTGCATTACAGTAATGGCCCCAAATTCCGGGTAGCCTCCTTTCTTGATAAGGCATCCATAGCCCCATTCTCTTTGCCTGATTTGTAGTGGATTGTGAACTTGTACCCCAATAATTTAGCAGCCCACTTCTGCTTTTCCACTCCAATGATCCATATCTCTAGTACAAATTTTAGGCTCTTTTGATATGTTTTAATGATAAAATGAGTGCCAAATAAATTTGGACGCCACTTCTGCACTATAAACACAATGGCTATCAACTCTTACTCATAGGCAGAACATCTTCTTGCCTTCTCCAATAGGATATGGTTGAGGTAGGCACTTGGACGTCCCTCTTGCATCAACACCACCCAATCCCAATTCTGGAAGCATCAGCTTCCACCTAAAAGGGTTTTGTGAAATTGGGCATAGCCAAAACTAGTGCTGTGGTCATAGCTCTTTTTAGGGGACTTAAGTGCCTATTGGGCCTCACTATTCCAAGCAAAGCCGTTCTTCTTCAAAAGGGATGTTAGAGAGATCGCTATACCGTCATACCCCCTAATGAACTTTCGATAGTAGCCGGTGAGCCTTAGAAATCCTCGTAAGCTCTTGACATACTTGGGGATGGGCCAATTCAACATTGCTTCAATTTTTGTCGGATTTGGTTGAACCCCTTGGTCGAGATTATATGCCCCAAGTATTCCAATCTTGTCTACCCAAGCAAGCACTTCTTCTTGTTCAAGGTTTACTCATTCTCCTTCAAAACCTATAGTGTTAGTTCAATGTGATGCACATGAGTTTTTATATCTACTCTGTAGATTAGAATATCATCAAAGAAAACCAAAATAAATTTCCGCAGATATGGCTGAAAAATATGGTTCATCAGGGCCGAGAAGGTAGAAGGAGCATTGGTGAGTCTGAAAAGCATGACTAAGAACTCATAATGTCCTTCATGTGTTTGAAAGGCTGTCTTGTGCTCATCTCCTGCTTTCATCGTAATATGGTGATATCCTGACTTCAAATCTAATTTAGAGAATATAGTAGCCCTCCCAACTCATCCATTAATTCATCAACTACTAGAATTGGGAACTTGTCTGGTATGGTGATCTGGTTCAAGGTCTTGTAATCTATCTAAAAGTGCCAATTCCCATCCTTTGTTTTGACCAATAACACGGGGTTTGAAAATGGGCTAGTATTCGGCTAAATAATCTTGGCCTATAGAATCTCCATCACCAATTCTTCAATCTCATTCTTTTGAGAGTGTGGGTAGGGGTGTATGTTTGGAGGCTGAGCCCCACTTTTAAGTTGAATCCGGTGGTCCTGCTCACCCATCAGGGGTTAGCCTACTCATGTTGCAAACCAAGAGGCTAGTTTTGCAAGATCCCTTCCATCTTAATGGGGTAATTCTCCTCGGATTGCATTTCTAAGGACCTAAACTCCACCAAGTATCCTTCTCCCTTTGTGTGAATGGAACGTAATAGGGCTTTAAAGGACACCAATGTCTTGGATAGTGAAGGGTCACCCTGTAGGAGCACTTGTTTCCTTCCCAGCATGAATTGCATTGTCAATGTTTTTCAATTTACCCTTACCTCCCCTAATGACCTTAACAAAGCGATACCCAGAATCACATCAGCCCCTCCTAGATTGAATGGAACAAATATTGGGATAATTCTAACACCTTGAAGCTCTAACTCCACCCATTTACAAACTCCCTTTCTCTGTACCTTATATCCATTACCCAACATGACCCCAAAGTTGTGAGTTACTTCAACTGGTAGCTTTAGTTTCTCAATTAATTCCCTGGAGATGAAATGGTGAGAGGCTCCATTGTCAACAAGCACCATTACCTCTTGCCCCTTTATCCTTCCCATTAGTTTCATTGTATGGTTTGCTGAGTCCAACCAGGGAGTGCATCAAGATCTCTAATGCATAATTCTCCCCTTCCCGTGTTTCCTCAATCAATTATGTTTTCTCCTTGCATTGTCTTTCTCCCTTCCCCTTCCTCAGGTTCTCCTTCATCATCATATACTAACAGCACCTATAGTTGTCTATTTTTGCAGCAATGGCTGGGGAAGTACCTGTCCTCCCACCAGAAATAGAGGCTTTGTTGCCTATGGCAAGCTACTTCTGGCTCAAAAAACTTGCTGAAGTTTCCATCTCTTTGTTCACACTGGCCCGTGACTATCCCACCTTGTCCGCCATGGTGGCTGGCTTTTTCTACCCTTCACCGCCCTTCTAACTCATTGTCGTCCCTTGGCCAGCTTTGCCCTAATTGTAGACACAGATGGCCGTCCCTGATGACGCCCATGGCCTCACAGAAACACGCGTCAAACCATTGGTAATGTGTTGCGTGCCTTATTTGCTGATGTAGTGTAGTATTTGACTACTAGTAAGGCTCCTAGATCGATTTTATGCAACTTCCCTATCTTGGTTGATAGAGAACCAGGCTAGGATGCTTCAAGGGATCCTAAACCTCCTATGTAGGCAATTCGAGGTGCTTGGGCCTCTTGAACTCAAGTCTGAGTTGATGGGTAAATTATCTTATACTTTATTCATTGAATAATAGACTATAAATAGTCTCAAAGCCTTACAATGGAAAAGGAAATAATCCTTTCAATGAAAAGGAAATAATTCAAATTAAAACAGACATAAATCCTGCTAAATTAGGTTGTAACAAATTAGGAATCCTTAAATACTCCACGTATCCTAGCACTAATCACCTGCCCAAACTTCAGCCCCCAATTTGATACTTTCCTAATGTTACTGTGAAATTATACAGCTGTTGTGATTTGCATTCAATCCCCTGTAATCATTAATTAGGATCCCCTGTAATTAGTTATTAGCTAGTGATTAGCTTCTTGATTATTTCCTATAATTAGCATTAAATTCCTAGCTTAATTTTAGTAGTGTAATTATGTTTGTAGGTGTATATATTCACCTCTCTGATTGTAAAACATATACAAGAGAAATAGAATTCTCTTTTCTCACATGGTATCAGAGCCCATTGGCCTCATTGCCATTCTTGTTCCTCTGTTGCATTTTTTTTCTTCTGGACGTTCACCAAAGAGGTAGTTCCAGACTTGATATCTCGGAGATAGGTCTACGGATCACCTCAGACAACGCCGGCGGTTCATTCTGGTCATCGTCGTCGTCGGAAACGCCGCCATGCACCGCCATCTTCTGCTGCATCGACGTCCATGCGCCGGTGCGTGAAGGCTCCGGCCACTGTCGAACTTACCCAGAAACTTCCGACTACCCATTTCCGGCCATACCCTATTACCAGATCCTAGTATTTGCTACCCAAACTGCTTGGCCTTCATTGCCAACATTTCTCAGGCCTTCATTGCCGTTTCCTGAAGCTTTCCTCCCCTTCTGAAGCTTTTTTCCTTTCTTCCTCAGGCCTTCATAGCCATTTCTTTCCACTTGATTGCTATTTTGAACCCAATGTCAAAAAATACCCCAACCAACCAAACAGAAACCGTGACTTCTTCTTTGACAGAAGAAAACCAGCCCAAACAGAACTCAAATGACCTCCAGAATATCCATTCTTCCTATCGCCTGAATGGCAAAAATTATCTTAAGTGGTCTCAGCTAGATAAAACACTGTTAAAAGGCAAAGAGAAACTCAGTCATTTACTAGGAACCGGTCCAAAAGAGGGTACTATGGGATTTACAGCTTGGGATGAAGAAGATGCCTTAATTATGTCATGGCTCTGGAATTCTATGCAACCTGACATCAGTGATACCTATATGTTTCTTTCCACTGCACAAGACATATGGGAAGCTGTCTGTCAAACTTATTCCAGAGTCAAGGATACTGCACAAATATATGACCTCAAAGTGAGGACTGGGTCTACTAAACAGGGAGGTAAATCTGTCACTGAATATGCTAATACTTTGAAAGGTTTATGGCAAGAATTAAATCAGTATCAAGTTATTAATTTACAATGTCATGATTGTGCTACAGTTGTGAAAGAATTTCTTGGAAAAGATAGGGTCTATGTCTTTTTGGCTGGGTTGGATTCTGAGTTTGATCAAGTGCGAGTCCAAATCCTTGGAAGGGATGAAGTTCCTTCCCCTAATGAGACTATCTCTATCATTCGGGCTGAAGAGAGTCGCAGGAATGTAATGCTGGAACCATGAGCTGTGGAAGCATCAGCGTTAGCCTCCACACAAATTTAGAGGAATGTTGACCAACCAGCAGCCCTGATCTTACCATTGATCAAACTCAACAGAAAACAGAATGGGAAAAAGGACAACAAAACCGAGACAACAAAGATAATTTGTGGTGTACTGATAGACCCCAACCCTTATTGACTTACGCTAGAAAAAAACAAGAAAGGTATACTGGGAAATGCACACCTTGTACACGTGGCAGAGGATCCGAGGAATGTGGAAGTGGAAGGGGGGAAGGAATG
>JASKGM010044784.1:0-21459 GCA_034509205.1 Ceratonia siliqua
ATAAAAAAATTTAAAAATTATAAAATAAAATTTAAAAATAATAAAAAAGCTACTCTGGAGTATGGATACTCCAGAGTGGCTTAGAAATCCCCTTATAACAAACAGAAAAAAGTGATTAGTACAAAAAAGAAACTATTTTTCTTTGGGCTATGCTCTGGTGTTCACTTATACTCCTATTGTACATGTACCATTTCATCGATGAATAATGATACTTATATATAATTTTTTTTTACACTACCCTTACATCTCTTACATATTTTATTATTATTTATTACCTATCATTATCTATCATTATTTTTATTTTATATTATATTAATGATTAAAAATAAAATATAAAAATAATTTAAAAAAATAATATAAAAGTATCATCACTCTTCATTGACAATAGTTTTCTAATACTATCATGTCAAATTATAAGACAAAAGTATTATGCAATTATCCGTCTATTATTATACTTCTAATCTTTCCATCCCAGGTATCTATGAAGAGATGAAACTTCTTCAAAATTATATAGTCATATTATAATAAATGACAATCTAGATTCGATTATATTGAGAATGTAACATGATCAATCATGTTAATATTGTAATTATCTATTCACTTTTAAACGGCTGCAATTTAAAAAACATAAGTCTAGATCCATTTCCTAACAGATGATAGGTAAAACCACTGGCAGGTCGGTTTTCTGTTTTGGAGCGGGAAGTAAAAGACAAGATCAGCATCTACTATCAGCTGGGCAATCTCAACAAAAAGTGGGAGCTCCAAGCATTTGAACAATAAATGATATATGAACAGATGCCACATGCATTCAGGTCTTAACAGAAAGGGGGGGTTTCCTGGGACCAATTGTACTGTAAAATAAGACTTTCAAATTCCGTCACTTTACAATGTTACTGTACCACTGAACAAGGAGGGACTTCATTCAGAGGCTGTGCAGAAATTGGTATCCTGCAAATTTTCATAACAGAAATTCAAATTAATCATATGACATACCTCCACACAACAAATAAGTACTTATAGTCGTATATAACAGAGGCTAAGTCGTGTCCCACTCTCAAGTCTCAGCCAATACAACAAACATTCATATCCCCACTACAAGTATGAGCATAAATTTTTTTAATCCAGACTTAAGTTTTGAAGTGTCAATACCCCCAATTGCTCACATAAAACATGGATATCTCCAACAATGCAAGATGAAAGAAATTTTCTTATAAATAAATTAAGATATAGGCAGAAATTTATTACATATGCATTCTCCTTTTCTTAATACTGATCGCATGCTGACCTTGTTGGTAATTGACTAAGCAAAAAGCATTAATATTTATATGGGAGAGTGCTACTCAGGGTCTCTGAAAGATATGGACAGACATCGGAAACATGTATGATCAAAGCTAAACATAATTTATTGTTTACATGGAAAGTTACAAATAAACATGAAGAAGTGGCAAATTATCTGGCAGAGAAAAAAAGAGCAGACGGGAAAAAATATTGCACTATGCATTAAATTACAGGTATCAAAATTTAAGGAACCTTACAGAGAATCAATCCGGGACTTCTTATTAGCCTTTTTCTTGTTCTTTTTCCTCTTTTTCACACTCGAACTATCATCAATAGACTGTTCTGAACCTGCTTGCAGAGACACATTTGGAAGTTCGGAACCCTCATGGGACAGTTCTTGTTTCGGCATCTGAAATTCTTGCCAGGGTGGAAGCAGTCTAGAAGAACACTCAGGAAGTGTAACCTGCATTTCATTAGTTTCAGCAGCCACAGGAGCTGCCCTAACAGAGGTATGTCCTGTGGTTGTTATAGGTGATACAGTACTAGTACTGATATATTGTGAGTCCTTCACATTGTTGATTGCAGCAAAGAATTTGGATTTTGACTTAATTATCTCAGTAAGAACTGTTCCTGAATCAGAATTGCCTGCGTTTTAAAATTAATTAATTGGCCCCCTCATAGTTACATAATATGTTTTTAAATTGTGATAAAGTATATACAAAAGGATACCCAGAATTGAAAAAATAGCAGCGCCTGCTGCTGATCGCTCAGCCTTCTTTCTGTTTCCACCTGGTTTACCAGTGTAACGTTTACCATTGAAAACCAAAGACGATACAAAAGTAGAAGTCAATCCTTTTTGCCAAACAGTGTTGTAAGTAACGCTTCCTAGATTCAGCTTAGCAGCATATTCATTCAAGATAGACTTGTAAAACTGAGTATTCTGGAAGATAATCACAAGTGATATAAAGATTCTATGATGAAAGACAATATTGAATGTAACATAAGAGCAAAACCAACAAGATTCAATAATGAAGACCTTTTAGAGCATCATTAAGCATGCAAGATCTTATTTCACCAGCATTTTCCATTTGTTATTGATACATCAGATTTCTGCACTTATATCCCTTCACTTTGCCTAGGGATATCAACCAGATAAAACACTGATCTACTAACGATTCCTTCATGATATAGTTTCAGTCCTTAACAAATCCAAAATGAAATATAGAAACATTAGTTCCATAAGCAACAAAATTCATTTGCCATGAAAACAAATAAAATGTCATATGATATGCTTATATTATAAAGCAAATGGCTCATAATATCCGATACTTTAACCTTATGCTCTGAAATAAAAGCCTCTGTTATTGGTTGAATGAAATCTTCAGCTTATAGTTTTAATCATAAGAGAGAGGCATCCAATGGAAAAATAACTTTTAATAATATATTTCAATCTCTTACAGAAAATTTACTAGAGTTGGTATTAGGCTAACCTTGAGAAACATGCATACATGGCTTGTGCTAAGGAAAAATATCACAACTCATTATATACTATATACATAGAATACAGTCGATTGTACAGGATGGGGAGCCAATAAGAGAAAGCTTAAATCATCTAGGCGGCCTGTGTTGAACTAACATTAAGCAATTAGGAAAAGATCAAACATATGTCAGATAGAATCTGCACCAAAGTCCAAACATAGACAAAGTTAACAATTCTATAACAAAACAAAACAAAAAAAGATTATGGCCAGAAGCTGCCAGTATTCTAGCCTGACGACATGAGTTGATCCTCATCCTACATCCACAACAACGCACATGGGCAAGTTGGACTAGAATACCTTCAAGTGGACAACTGGTCACGCTACCTTGGCAAGAAATGCAAGAAACGCATTGAATTACCAGGTTAAGTGGATACATATCATCTGTTAGCTGCACTCTTAGTAAGAGGTTGAATAAGCAAATTTCTAGAGGGTCAAGTAAGGAGTTAGGAAATAGATTTAATATATTATATCATACTGAACACACTAAAACTAGCCAATTAGTCAAAAGCCTAAAATTGAATGTTAAACATGAAATATTTTTTATGTCAGAACAATGGATAACAAAATTTGAATCACTAGATCCTCGAACCTGTAGAATATATGATCAACAAACATAGTAGTGAAAAGTAGAGAGATAGAGAGAGATGGAAATAAATTCTGATGTGGGAAAGTGTGTAAGTGAGTGTTATCACCTACTACAGCTTTTATATATATATATATAGAGGAAATAATGGGTTAGTGGACCGATATAGTACAAGGCTTAATACCAGCTATACAAGAGAATATGTACATAAATCCAACACTCTCCCCCCAAACTATAGCATATAAGTCATATGCACCAAGCTTGTTATAAAGAAACCCAATACAAGAGGCTCTAAGAGACTTCGTAAATATATCTGCCAGCTGATTTGCTTAGTTGACAAAACTAGTAGCAATGCACCCTGATGAGATCTTTTCACGGATGAAATGACAATCAACTTCAATGTTTTTAGTCCGTTCATGAAACACTATATTAGAGGCGATATGTAAAGATGCTTGGTTATCGCAAATGAGTTGCAGCTGCATCACTCCGCCAAACTTCAACTCTTGAAGAAGTTGCTTCAACCATATGAGTTTACACGTGGCTAATGTCATGGCTTGATATTTAGCCTTTGCACTAGACCTGGCAACCACTTCTTGTTTCTTATTCTTCCAAGACACGAAATTACCGCCAACAAGAACACAATATCCTAAAGTACACCACCTATTTGATGGAAATCCTGTCCAATCAGCATCAGAATACCCGATTTAGGTATAACCCTTATCTTCATACAACATCCCTTGACCTGGTGCTCCTTTGATATATCTAAGAAGACGTATCATTGCATCCCAATGCCGATCACACAGAGACTGTAGAAATTGAATAACCACACTAACCGCAAAGAAATATCTTATCTAATGATGGTGAGATAATTGAATTTTCCAACTAGTTTTCAATATCGACCAGGATCTGCTAAGGGCTTCCCCTGTCTTGGTAAAAGCTTAACATTCGAATCCATAGAGGTATCAACAAGTCGATAATCGGGTATGCCAGTCTCTTCAAGGATATCTAATGCATAATTCCTCTAGAAGATAACAATACCACTGGTAGATTGAGCTACCTCAACGCCAAGAAAATACTTGAGGCAACTTAAATCCTTAGTCTAGAAATTATGAAATAGATGAGACTTCAAATGAAAAATGTCATCCTGATCATTCCCAGTGATGACTATATCATCTAACATACACCACCAAATAAATAGACTTGCCATCTGATGAATGGCAATAGAAAACAGAATGGTTAGCCTCACTACGGATCATGCTAAACTCCTGAACAATAGTACTAAATCTCCTAAACCAAGCACGCGAAAATTGTTTCAACTCATACAAGGAGCGGCAAAGCCTACACATAAGGTCAAACTCTCCCTAAGCAACAAATCCAAGCGATTGTTCCATATAAACTTCCTCTTGAAGTTTGCCATGGAGAAAAGCATTATTGATGTCAAGCTGATAAAAAGGCTAATGACGCATGGCAACCATAGAAAGGAACAAGGGAACAAATGTCATTTTAGCCACAGGAGAAAAAGTGTCACCATAATTTAGCCCATAAATCTAAGTATAGCTTTGGCAACCAAACGGGTCTTCAGATGATCAACCTGTCCATCAGGGCCAACATTGATAGTATACACCCAACAGCAACCAACAAGAAATTTACCATAGGGTAAGGAGACTAAGAGCTCGTTTGCTTCTCGTTCTTTTGAAGGAGAAGTCATTTTTTTTTTAAATAAGGACTTTTGTAATTTTTTGAGCAGTTCGTATCTCATTTTTCTTGAAGGAGAAGGAGAAGGAGAAGTAAAATGAAAAATTGTGATTAAAGTGGAATCCCTATTTTGTAACTTCTCCTTCTAGAAGTAAATTCATTTTTTCTCGACTATTTTGCTCATCTGCTCATCATAGTTACATTTTTTTTATTATAATATCATAGTTAAATTTTATCATAGTTATAAAATTTTAATTTAATCAAATATTTTTTTAATATAGTTATATTATTTCTTTCATTAAGTTATTTTTTATTATGATTATTTTTACATAATTATTATTTTTAATCATGTATATATTCATTTTATTATTTTTAAATTAAATATATAATTTTTATCCATTAAAAATTATTTTTAAATTCCTTGTGCATGCCCTTTTTAGTAATTTTATCAACCAAAAGTCCTTTTACAGTTTTGTAGCCGAACGCATTTTCTAATTCAAAAGTCATTTTCATTTACTACATCCGAACGCAAAATAACTTCTCATTCTACTAAAATACATTCTTTTTTCAGAATCAACTTCTCATTCTATAAAAGTCATTCTTTTTAAAGAACATCCGAACAAGCCCTAAATCCTAAGTGCCATTAGGATGCAAATCAGTCATCTCATCAACCATGGCCTGATGCCACCCTGAATCTGAAAGAGCCTCACGAGTAGTTTTAAAAATAGAAACAATGAATAAAGAAGATACAAAAGCATAATATGGTGAGGTCAAACCATGATAAGCAAGAAAGGTGTATATATGAGGATTCCAAGTAGAACCTTTTTGAAGAGGCATAGGTGGCAGGTTCAAGGTAGGTGGAGAAGCTAGCGTAAAAGGCGAGTCATCAGGAGGATCAACAATGCCTGCAGAAAAAGAATGTCGGGGATGATGATGGTATACCTGGAGGGGACAATCTGTGACCAGAAGCGGAGTGGACTCAACAAAAGCAATAGAAGAGCCAAAATAAAGAACAGGAAGGACATCAAAAATAACACGACGCTCGACAGTAAACGGTGAAAAGAAAGAGGAAGACTCAAAGAATGTCACATTTGCTGTGGAGAAATAACACTACGCATCAGGAGAATAACATCGATATCCTTTCTGAAGACGAGAATAACCTAAGAAGATGCACTTGATGGACCGAGGAGAAAATTTGTCTTGCCCAGGCTGTAAATTATGAACAAAACAAGTGCAACCAAAGATATGAAGAGTGATAACATAAAGGTTGGGAACAAAAGAGTGAAGAATTTTAGGCTGCAATACTAAAGAAGGCATGCGATTAATTAAAACACATGCAGTAAGAATAGCATCAACCCAAAAATGAAAAGGAACATGATGATAAAGTAAGAGAGTGCGATAAGACGTCGATTTTCACGTTCTACCACCCCATTTTGTTAAGGGGTATGAGACTAAGATGACTGATGAAAAATGCTCTGGGAAGACATAAAGGTATTGAAAGAAACAAAAAAATATTCACGGGCATTACCACTGTGAAAAACACGAATGAAGGTATTAAATTGAGTTTTCATTTTAGCACAAAATTCCTTAAAAATATCAAATAACTCAGAACGAGCTTTCATTAAAAATAGCCAAGTACAACAAGAATAGTCATTAATGAAAGTAACAGGACCCCAAATATTAGAGTGAACAAGCTCAAAAGGGGCAAAAGCTCGATTATTGACATGCTTTGGAAACGAAGTGTGGGACTATTTTTCAAGCTGACACGACTCACAATCTAAAGTAGATAGACTCGAAAGACGAAAAACCATCTGGTGGAGTTTGGAAAGGTTAGGATGTCCTAAACGATTGTGAAGAGTGGCAGGTGATTCAATGGAAGCGTAAGTAATTGGAAATTGGGGCAAATTGAGGTGATAGAAACCTTGGGAATCGCGCTCAATGCCAATCATCTGTCCTGTACCCCAGTCCTGCACAAGAACATAATTATTAACAAAAGTAACATAACAATGAAGACTACGAGTTAATCTGCTGACAAAAATAAGATTAAAAGGATAGTTTGGAACATAAAGAATTGAATTTAAAGGCAAGGAAGGAGTCGGCTGGGTTTGCTCAATGCCTTTAGCAATTGTTTTGGAACCATTGGCAAGAGTAACAAAAGGAAAACAACCAGAGCTAGTTATATGAGAGAAAAGACAAATTTACCATAAATGTAATCAGAGGCACCAGAATCTAAAACCCAGGGTCCGAGGGTAGAAGATTGAGTAAGGCATGCAACAGAATAACCAATATAGGCAACGGAGGCAACAAATGTGTGACTGTTGAGAGGCATGATAGTGAACATAGTTGTCATAATCAACTCCAGTCAATACAAGAAAGGAACCAGGCAGAGGCGATGACTATCCATTTGATGACTCGGATACATTAGCAATCTGAGCAATAATAATAGTACGAGATAGACAACCATGCAACTTATAACATTGGTCTTTGACATGGCCTCACTTATGACAATAATTGCATTTAGGCCTTTCTTTCTAAGAATTATTTTGATAATTACTCTGTCGTCCGCCCTGTTCTCCCCTGGTGTTGGTTTGTGATGCCAACACTGAGGATTCAACAGTTTGGATTGAGGAGCTAGCAGGTATTGTTCCTGGAAAAGAAATACGAAGCAACTAAGCATTTATATTTCCCATAGAGGGTATAGTAGGACTTGCCATAATCAAGTCACAAACAGGAGCAAGATCAAGGTGAATGATCGTCAATCCCAGTACCATAAATAATTGATCTTGTTGCTCTAGTTGCTTCTCAACAGTATCAACAACAGATATAAGTGAATTAAATTCCTCCTTGAGAGATTCAAGCTTGCCAATAAATTCAGACATATCCATATCTTGTTGCTTCAATGAAAGCAGGTTAGAAACAATTGTATAGAAAGCTATCTCAGAGTAATTGTAGTTGACAGTTTTTATACGCCTTATAAATAGGATAAAGTTTAGGCTCAATAGACTGCCACAATAAATTACATAAAAGAGCATCAATTTTCTTCCAAGCAATCTTCTGATAATCATGTATATTATCAACCTTAGGGGTTAAGTGATATTCAAACCCTTGTCCTATAAAATATAATTCAACTGAAGCAGCCCAAGACATATAATTGGTACTCCCATAAAGTTTTTTAGTAGTAATAACAAGAGAAGAAGTGAAAACAGAGATGAAATTACCCGATTTGGTGATCGAAGTGACTGAAGAAGTGGAACCCGACATAATTTGGATGGAAGGCAACTCTAATAGACCTGAAATAAGGATGTAGAGAGCTGAAAAACCTTAAAAGATGTGCAAAAAAGCAAATCGGAACGATATGGGCAGCAAAGACAAGGCACGACAACGCGTGTGGCGACCAACGATGGGCTTCCAGGGACAAGCCAATTGGCAGCGGTGACGGTGTCATCAAATACTTACCAAAAGGGCATATTGGAGTTTCAAAGTTGGGCTGAACGGCACATGGGTCGAAGTTAGGCAACGCCGTTCGAGGGTTATGCCGTTGGGAGCTCTTCGATCACAGTGGTAGATCAAAAATGGCAACCGACATCGAGAAGGGAACCAACCAGACTTGACAGATGTGACGACGGAGTGTTTGACCGTCACCGTCACTGTCACTCACACACTTGAAACTTAAGAGTGTTCTCTCCCCTAGCTCTGATACCATGTGAAAAGTAGAGAGATAACGAGAAATCCTGACGTGGAAAAGTGTGTAAGTGAGTGTTATCACTTACTACAGCTTTTATATATATATATATATATATATATATATATATATATATACACATACAGGAAATAATAGGTCAATGGGCCAATATAGTACAACGCCTAATACTAGTTATACAAGGGAATATGTACATAAATCCAACAATAGCAAACTGAACCAAATAGCTCAACAAAAGAATCAGATAAGAAGAAAAGCATTGTATGACTCAGGTACAAAGAATAAGAAATCTTTCTAGGCTTAAATTAGTTAACATGTGAAAAATGCATCAATCAACTAGAGGATGCACCAACTGAAATGAAAATCGATATAAACGATCCTTTTACAACAAACCTCAAGAACAAGAGGGCAATCTTCATCTTTAATCTTTAATGGTATCCACTCCAAAGCAAGTTTGGCAACATCCTGTTCAGCAGCTTTTCGCTGGGAAAAAGTGTTTTGGGAAGTGTAGCTCATTCCATCTACCCACACTGTTGACCTAAACCTTGGGGCATGTTGAAACCCCTCATTGACAATTTGATAGATGGGAAGTGGTATGTTTGACCTTTGAGCAAATTGTTGCAACCGATTTTTGTGCATCAAGTGTTCTGGAAAACCTGATTAGATCAATCCACAAGACTTAAGATCCTTTGTATGTTAAACTTAAAAGTCAACACAGTATCAAGATAAAATTATCATATGATAAATTTTTATGTGCGACAAACTGACAAGGGAAAACATGAGTTGGCCAAGTATGGATACCAAGTTATAAAATATTTAGAAGCACACAGAGAAAATATTTAAGGCATATAACATAGTAGTACTTAACATTTCTGATAATTAAAGTTAGAATATTTTTCGACAAGAACCTTGTCTAGGAAATTAATCATCGACTGAGACCTCATTTCACTTCAAGTGTTCTAAATTAACATTGAAACAATTATACTATTATAGAGAACTCACATGGATTTTCTTATTATGTACGAGACACTCAAAGCAAATTAATGTTGCAAATCACCTTTATTTTCTCCACAAGATATTTATGTACAGCTCCACAAGGAAGATATACAAGTCACGTTTACGTCTCAGCTTTTGTACCAAATAATTTATAGCACATAATGAGCCAGATATTTGCATTCAGAAAGTGTAAGATAGTTTTGGAATTTTATAACAAGCATACAAATGTATAAAATATTCTAGACAGGCATGCCAATCAGACCGTTGTTGCCAATCAGAATACAAAACCAATTTATCCTTCTTAGTTGCTAACAAGAATCACCCAAAAAATAAAAGCGCTAATAAAAATATAAAATCAGAGACTCCTCAATATCACGGGATGCTTGGAAATGGAAAAGTACGACTTCCAATATCTGAAGGCAAAGTTTCACATCTTTATTCCCTTTCTGAGCAACCAATCAAAGAAGGTGTAGAAATGCAACACTCACGACGAGCAGAAGACGCCGGGGATGTAAGCTGAACCGGCGCAGAGGGTCCAGCTGAAACTGAAGATGAAGTGGGAAGTGGAGCTTGAGCTGAAGATTCTGAAGCAGAAGCTTGAGCTAGATAGGGTGGTGGGAAGGTGAAATTCGAACCCTCCATTTTTAGGGGCTACGGCGCAGCCATGAATGAGCGACTGAGACTGGAAATCAGAGTCACCGGTTGGCTTTTCTTCTCGAGAAATGGTACGCCTCTTTTTCAAGGATCCGATCCAGTCATTTTCTTAGAGATGGGTTCTTTTCAATCTTTATTTTAATTTTAAATGGATAAAATTTATTTGATAAAATATATATATTTTATGTGTATTTAATCATAAACATTCAAAAAAAACATAAATAATAAAAAAAAATTAAAAAAAAAGGATTCAGGCTAAAAAAGTCTGAATTCAAATTACTTTTTCAATTAGGCCTCTCACTAAGCTATTATAAAATAATAATAATAAATATAAATATAAATATATAAAAAATTTTATTTATGGAGTGAAAATAAGTTTATATTTTTGTTTTTGTTTTTATTTATTTTTATAATTTTTATTTTAAAAAATAATTTTAAAAAGTTTTTATTTTACTTTTTAATTTATTTTTTGAATACAAAATTTTTTATTTTTTTGAAATTGTTTTTATATTGTTTTAATTATTTTTTAAAATAACAAATTATAAAAAACAAAAATAAAAAATACTTAGAAACTACCTTTCCAATCCTATAAACTTTGGTTTGTTTCTTTTTATAATAAAATATTACAAATTTATTAAAAAATTAAATATGCTTTTATTCTAAAAAATTATAATTACTTAAAAATAAATAAATTAAATACTATCTTTAAACTATAATTTGTATCTTTTTCAAGTCATATATTAATTTTAAAATATCTATTTTTAATTTAAATATTCATAATTTTTTGTAAAAATTAAGTGGTAAGGGTTTCAAGCTTCCTAAAATATGTTCAATACCAAATAATTTTTTAAATGTTCCTAAACGATTTCATGGCATGCATATAATTACTTTACCTGTTTATAAACAAAAATTATAACAAGTGCACGAACCATACCTAATTCAAATGTTAAAAACACTTGAAATTTGAAGGTTTAAATTCTTAGAGCAAGTGCCGTGTTATGAGACTTGCAAAAACTATTAATCTCCACGGTATGAGACCCAACACAAATCTCAGTCCCCTTGGGCTTAATTCTTTAGCCATCCATAAACCATTCCAGCGTGTCATACACGAGGCCTAATTAAGTTTGTCAGTGATAATAATATATCTCATAAAAAGGGAACTTATTATCCTATTCATAAATATTTTTTGACTTTTATTTTTTTATAATTTTTATCTTAAGAAATAATTTTAAAAAAATTTAAAAAAATTTAAAATAAAAAATTATTATTTTTAAATACTTATATTATGAGTATGAATAGTCATGAGTAGGATAGTAAGTTCCTTATCAAGATTTAAATCCAATTCTAGTCTTAATCTTAAAATTTGGGCTTGACCCGATCAATAAAATATTTTTAAATTTAAATTATTTAATATCTAAATAACAAAGTTTAATTTAATCAAAACATCAATTAACACAATAAATAACTTAATATAACAAAGTAACTAATATCTATAATACAAAGTATAATTATAAAAAAATAAAATATAATTAAAGTCAATTAAACATCAAAAATATTAAATATGTAAAATGGCATGATTGAACCAGCCCTGTTTGTAAATGTGAAGCTTAGCTAATTCCTGTTTTGACACAAAGGTTAATTTACTTCTCTAATCTCAGCTTTTAAAATTAAATATAAAGTCCAAACTCTATTTAAATAGGACATGGCCCGAATGAATAGATTGTTAATCAAGAAAGATCTTCACTCTTCATATGTACCATACCTTCATAAAATTGATTACTTGAACAAAACCTACCATGGTTTTATCATATTCATAAGGTAATTAGTTTGAAATTAACATCACTAGAAAATCAACTAGAACAGAGCCTGAAAAATCTGATAGGCGATGTATCGAAATCGTCCTCATCTCCAAGCACTCGATCAGAGAATGCGTCTGGAAATAGCGTGAACACCACGCAACCGTTGCAAACTTTGAAGCTCCACGTACCGCGAGTCGACAGAGAGGATTCATATGGATGGATCCTCAAAGCAGAAGAGTTTTTCAACTTTCATGAAACTTTATGTCATCAACATTTTGAGATTTCTTCGTTCCATATGAACGGAGACACACTACTATGGTATCAACGAATGTTTAGAAACGGTTCATCTCCATCTTTGCAGGAATTTCTTAAAGCATTCTTGATCGAGTTTGATACATCAGAGAACAAAGATATTCAGGATGTTAGACATAGCTTGACTACATCTGCAGTTGTTGAAGATAACTTCACACAACAATTATTTCAAATTGGGAAGAAGGTTGTAATGATGGAGAATGATACTTGGACACAATTGTTTTCGCATCATTTGGAAAGATCAGATATCCAAATTTATGATGAGCTTTATAAGTTGATGAAGCTTGAAACCAGAGTCTTTATGGCGTATATGCCAATCATGCTGGGATCTAGACTCCTTATTGTTGCAAAACAGATTGAAATGAGTTCAGAGGTAATGTAGAGTGTGTTAGGTGTCAAGACATATGTTCCACGAAAGACAAGGCTTGATCATTTCAAAGTCAAGTGGAAATGGAAACTCCAACAAGATAATCCAGCTCTGGTTCATGCAAATTTGAACGTTTCTGAACAAACTCGTGGGACATGACTGAGTTAACTCTCCATCTTTGCTACACCGTTTCACTGTTATACTGTTTAGACTCGAGGTTTCATCTGCAAGCACTTATAAACTGTTCAACGCATAGGTTGTGTCACAGCTACATCAGGCACCATGTGAGTGCCAGTGCCATAGCGTGCAGGTGTGAGCTTGAGTGGTGCGCCATTGCCAGGGAAGAAGTGATGGCGAAGAAGTGTTTCCCTCAATAATCAAATCAAACCGAGCCTGCATGTTCGGATCCATGTCCACCCAAAATCCAACAACAAACATTTCACTCATTTTACAAGATATTGACGACCTCTGGTACCAACACACATGAAGGATTTTCAGTTCTGTGGTAGCATGCCATTGAATGCCTGCCTCAGCTGGACATGACCCAAGTAAAACCAACTCGGTGGAAATCTAAGCATAAATTCAGTGGTCATCCAAGGAGGCACTTGTTTACAACTAGCTAGAGTACTTTTGTCACGCCTAAAAAATTAGTAATATGAAATGCTTTTACGTTTTATCCTACCAGTGAAAGGCTTGGACATTGTGGTGATAACCTCCTTGATTTGAGATGTGTTTGTTCTTTAAGTTGGGTTAAAGATATCGAAGTAAAGGCAAGGGCAAGATGCTTACTCTGTTTTGACACATCATATACATGCTTCATACATATGTAAAGTTGGTGGTAGGAAGCGGAAAGTGGGAAGCATTAATGTTTTCACTGCTAAACTTTGGCTTAATAAGAAGGTGAACATCCCAAATGCTGTCAATGCTTGCTCTGGATTTTGCAACTCATTTGGATGGGCATTCTTTAACTTGAATGCAATTCAAGATAAGTATAAAAGTGATTTTGCAACAGTCTTGCAAGCTGATTTTTATCATGAAAATGAGTTGTGGCTGCTAAAAGATGAGCATATGGTTATGAACGAAATATCTTACCTCTCCAAGTATATTAGAGTTTGAGGTTGCTAGCGGGGTGGATAAAACGATTGGTAGCTACTTGAAATGTTTAACTCACTTCTTCCCAGGCTTATACAAGTACAAGATGCGTGTGTTTAAGATGGGTAGAAGTGGCCTAGGATGGGTGTGTTTGAGGTTGTTCATGCCCACGCTTACCCTGCTAATTGGATTTGATGCAAAATCTGCTACAGCGATATCAAAATGCATGATTATAGATGAATTAGGTGCAACTGTTTTCTATAATTTAAAGCAGAAACACCCAAGCCTTGACTTGCCTGGGAGCAACTATGATTTAGCACTTCTTTGCCCGCCAATGTTGGTGCGTGGAATTAGTGTTGGAGTTGCTTTCAATGTGATTTTTGTTGATTGGATTATCACTTTATTGTTAATATTAGTTTTCATTGGAATTTCAAGCATGACATTCTTTAAGGGTGTTGAGAAGTGTAAAAAGGAAACTGTTATTAAAAAGGAATATGTTAGACAGTTACAATTAAATGAAAAGACTGAAGATGAGGCTTATGAGCTTCCGCCAGGAGGCCAAAGTAATGACACAGCACCTAAAGAAAAAGATAAGGAGAATGTTCCTAAGTTTTACAAAACAAAAGATAAGTGGGTATGCTTTCATTATGATTCACTAGAGGAGTTCAAGTCTTTCGCTCGTTGCTTGAGGCATGCTAAATAGGTGGGTATAAGCTGTATAGAGCAATATTTCCCACATCATGTTGCTATGCAATTTGGGAGAGAACAGGACATTTTAGGTGAAATTGTTGGAATATTTAATATATTCTTGTAGACTTACATAAATACATGTATTTCATAAAACACAGATTTTGTATATGTGTCAAATATATATATATATATATATATAAAATTATGAAATTTATATTGTGTACTTCACACATATTTAAATGGGTTGACTATTATGGGTAAGTCATTCCATAAGTGTAAATACAATTTGTGGGCCCCTGCACTCAGACATATATATATATATATCTGTGCAGCTCCATTACTGCATATATGAAAAACATAATAAGTCCTGAGCCAGAGAGCCTCCACTTTACTACTCTCTCCATACTTTCGTTCAGGCACACTTGAAGTGAAGAGGAGAAGTAAGAATGAGTTCAATGTTTCCAGATAAGCAAAATAAATGACCCTAGCTGAGTTATGCCTTAGATCTGGATAATGGATGACTTAAAGAAAGAAATTTGTGCTTCAGAAATAACTCATTGCAATGAGACATCGTTGATTGCTTGGAGCAATTATAATAAGCCAATGATAGATAGAGAGTTTTATATTGCTAATATTGTATCATCTACCCTGAAGCCAAATGTTACTTCTCAGTACTTGGGTTGGTGGAAGAAATTATATTCTTTGGTTGGGATTCAAATTTTTGAGCGTGCAAAAAGGATAGAAACTATAATATGATGTAGCCCAATGATCTCTACGAAACCTCTTGCTTATAAGCTCTTACTTGCAACAATTGGAGTAGGCATTATAAGTGTGTTTTTCCTGGGTGACATAAATCATGCAGAGTTGGCTGCTTGGCATCTCTTTGAATTAAATCCACGCAATGCTGGACTTTATATCATGATCTCCAACATATCTGCTGCTTATGGGAGACAGACAAGTGTATCTGCTATAAGATCTCTAATGAAGAAAATAATGTAAAGAAGTTTGCTACATACAGTTGGACTGAGTTTAGCATTCATTGCACAACTTTTGACCTTAAGGATAAGCTCATGTCTGAAGGAGAAGGAAGTGATACGAGAGGAGTTTGGGCGCTATCCACGTGTACTGATAAAAGCCTTGCTGTACCCATTTTGTTTGTCACAGTCTAGCATTTACATTATGTTTGTTATCTTACTTATTGCTATAGCTTAGCAACTAAAACTATATAATGTGTAATTGTTGCATAATAAAGGGATAACAATAATCAGTTTCAACTTCTCTCTCTGTTTTTTGCTAGGAGGTCGCACATTCTCAAAACTCTGTGAATTCTTCCGCATCAAAAAAGCTGCAGGATGAAGATTGTGTAGGTTTTAGTTTCAGACTTTACTTGTCAGAAAATACAAATTTTCATTTATCATGGTCAACGGTTTCTTATTTGTATTAATTAATTATTAATTTCGTCATTTTCAATTCATTCTTTCATAGTTTATCAAATTCATGCCAACTCAACGCTTGCTTCCTCATCAGGGTTGATATCCTCAAATTTAGTTTCAATTTAAAAATTACATTATTTTCATTAAAAATACTGTTATAATTTTGAAATGTGATTTCATATTTGATATTTAGTGTTTGACATGTAAATGTTCTTGCTCAAAGCATAAGTAGTCAAATTTAGTTTTTACTTAAAAACTATTATGGTTTAATGATATATTGATTATGGGGTGGGTATAGCTTTAATGGTAGAGCTTTGTGATAGCAACCCTTTGAAAAGTGATGGGTGAGAGGGATCAAAATAGGAGGGAGGCCGTGAAGGCATTATTAGAGGGTGGACCTGAACTCTTTGATAATAGGATTCGATGAATGGACAAATGATTCACACTCATATAATTTCATAATTAAATCATTTGAGTTGTTTGTCCACTGCCATGCCCATGCATGTCTTCTGATATGGGTTCCTATACCATTTTCAATGAGAGGAGTAAAGAAAAAATACAACTAAACACATCAATACTTATTTTGTTATTTTGTAATTTTAAAATTCTTATTATTATTTTGTAGTTTTAAATTTTATTATTTTGTAATTTTCTTATTCTAATATAATATAAAATTAAAAAAATTGATATGAAAGATTGTAAAATATTTTAGTTAAAGACTTAAATTTCTCTTTAAAAATAAACTTTTTAATTAGGATAAACTAAATTATAATATGTTTATCTTTAAATAATATATTACATTATATTTTTTTTACAAAATTACAACATTATACCCCAAGGCCTTAAGGACGGTCAGCCTTTGCTTATACAAGCAAGATTATAGACTTTTTATGTAATAGAAAGATTAATTTTGTTATGAATTACTCTATCCGTTTTAATTATCTATTATTAATAAAATATTTATTATTATTTTTTAACGTTATTTTTATTTATTATTATTTTTAATAGAGTAGTAATAAGAGTTTAAATTAAATTTAATAAGAGTAATTTAATTAAGTACAATTATTTTTTGTTAGAATTGAAGCTATTTAATAGTTTATTTAATTTTTTTATCATTAAAACGACAAGTAATTTCAAATGAAGGAAATATCAAATAAGCTGAGTATGCTCTCTATAAGAAGTTAGGACATGTTTAGAACGGTTTTTGTTTTATTATTTTTTAAAATAAAATTTAAAAATAATTACAAAAAATAATTTTATAGAACAAAAAAATAAAAAACTTGTTTATGTAAAAATATTTTTCATCAATTATTTTTCTTGTTTTTAAAAAAATAGAGAACAAAAACAAACAAAAGTACAAAAAAATTGTTATCTATTTTTTATTTTATAAGCATTATTTTCAGAAACAATTTTTAAAAAATAACAGATGAAAACACTTACCCAAACAAATGTTTTTGTTCTCATAAAACAAAACAAAAAAAAATTTTAAAACCGTTGAATTTTTGTTAAAAGGAAAAAAAAAGTTAACTTTTAAGGTTAAATTAGAAAAATAATAATTCCAAAGTGTGAGCGACAGGATTCGAAGCGGGCAGAGCCCACATCATTTCTAGTCATGCCCGATAACCACTCCGGCACGCCCACTGCTGATGACTGTTCCTAGCATGATTCTAGTATTAACGTGAACTTAGCTTTATTTATATTAGGTTAAATTACAATAAAATTTTGATAATATATCACTCTATATAATTCATATTCCTAAAATTATACTTGACACCTTATGAAAGTGTAAAAATATTATTTTACCCTTAACACTAATATGATAAGTAAAGAAAAATAAGAATAAATTGATTTTTTTTCACAACTTTATAAAAGAGATTGTCTTTATTTTAAAAATAAAAAAAAGCATTGAGTGTTATGCTACATCAAATTTGGTTATTTATCCTTTATATTAATACCGCCCTTCTTATGCATGTTAGCAAATGATAATCAAAAGCCCCATTTTACCTATATGTTTCTATTAATCATCTATATAATCCATATTTTAAAAAGTATCTTCCTTTCAACTGCAAAGCTTTTGATAGCATATTCTCATGCAATGTATAAGATTTCATTCCTCAAATTTTAATAAAATATTTATAGTATCATTTTCTTTAATAATTAATGTTTAATCATTAATACTCCATCCGTTTCAAATTATCTGTCGTTTTAGAAGCTTTATTTTATTTCAAATTATCTGTCATTTTACATTACCAATGAAGTATTAATTATTATTTTTTCAACATTACCCATATTTATTGTTATATTCAATAGAGTAATAACAAAAGTTTAAGTTGATTTTAATAAGGATAATTTAGTCAAATATAATTATTTTTTGCTAGAATTGAGGCTATTTAATAATTATCTTAATTCTTGTACCATTACCTGAAATAACAGATAACTTAAAATAGAGAGAGTATTAAATAATTTAATATTATATCATAGTCGTACATGTGTATGAAATTAATGTACCAAAATGGCTATTTAATGTCAAAAGGGGGTTTTGTTTTGGACTCAAGAAACTTAACACTCATCTAATAAATTTCCTTTCTTTCACCTAATATTAGCATGAGTTTGGTGGACTTTGTCCATAATTAAATTCTAATTAGATTGCCTAACACACTCTAGTAATTGCATTCCCCAAATCAATCATCCTCTAGGCAAGCTTGCGTAATTGATGAGCTTGCCGTAACAGGATGGAAATACCTTGATTAGGATAAATTATTGAGACAAACCAATTTTATTAACATGATATTTATGAGAATATTTCTAATATTGCCGTAGTACTAAAAAATTGAATACTACTGTCATAAACATTTTAACACATAAACAACTCCTTCATAAATTTTAATAAATAACTTAATTATAATTTAAAAATAAATTACGTAATAAAACATAAATGACAATATAATGTAATACAATAGTACTAAAAATATTTTCAATGTTTATAGGAAAGAGTTAATTAAATTTACCTATTCTATAAGAAAAGTATTTAGAATAGTTATACTTAAGGGGCATGCATTAAGGTACGTACGAAATCAATACAAATAAAGCAATCCAAACCTGAAATAGTGAGAAAGAAGTTACTTCGTAACTTGTAGAATTCATTTCCTTAATCCTTACATGTTTCATGGTGAAGTATCATTTAACTTTGTTCATTTGTACTATTTTTTGGTCGTTGAAACATCTATATATGGACGAAAACCTTAGAGCTTTATCTTAGACAAGAGTAAAACCACAGTATTTGTTTATTTATATAGAGGTTGCATGTTCTTAAACTTGGAAGATTAAGGAAAATGGAAGTTAACCAAATACTTTTAAACGTTTTAACAGGTGTCACTTGAAAAGAATAGGGATGAGTGGCTTACTTTTCTTGTCAAATGACAAAATAACTTGCCACTGTTGTAACTTGTTCTTATAAGGAAAATTTTGAATTTTTGGTAAAAATATTAATAACGCTACAAAGTATTGAATTTAAATTTTCTTATAAATTATCTAAATCCCTTAATACTGAGTGGTTTTAAAAAATCAGTTTAACAATGTGCTTTGATATTTAAGAGTTTAATTAATTTTCATACTAAAACTCCCATAACAAAAACTAAGTCAAAGGTATATATTGAAACTTATTATATCACCTAAATCACTATATGTTGATTTTGAGATGGATATCATAAAACAGTTGCAAAATATCCTAAAATTCAATAAATTAAACATGAAAATCAACAAAGAAACAAAAAGAAAAAGCCATGATTTTGAACCTTGTTCAGAGCGTAGAGGACAAGTAAATTAAGAAGAAGAAGAAAAATGACGTTGTGGTATAAATTTGAAGTATGCAAATCCTTGTTCTATCCATCCCTAAATATAAGGGTATCCAAATAAACGAATTAAGGTTTGGACATAGTAGGTAGTTGTGTCGGCAACACGAGAAGAGGGAAATCAAAAGAGACAAAACTAAAATCAGAATATATATATATATATATATATATATATATATATATATATATATCTGAGACGAAAGAGTGGGAAGACAAAGATCGTGTGTTAGAATTAAACAAAAAATAAAAAATTAAGAATGTGTTAATTAGTCTTAGGGTCAATTAACGGGTTTAACATATAGTGACAATAATATATATGGCATGTGCACAAACCTACCCATAGCATACTTTTCAAATCAAAATTTGAGCTTAAATACCAAATGTTAAATTAATATTTATGTTATATCAAAAGCCAAAACATCTACTTTTTTTTAAAGAAATAGTTTTCTTAAAATTTTATCTAAATCCGACTCTTAAATATAATTTTTAAATTCAAACTCTATTTTTTTAAAAAAAATCAGATATATATACACAAATTAACACATAAATTATTTGCAACTAAAAGAAAAATGGAAATGTTGTGTAAACTGTAAAGTGAAAACACATGATTTGTTGAAATTACAGTTCTGCTTGAAGTTAATATATGAACATGTGTGAAAGGTGGTAAACTATAGAAAAAACAAGTCTTTATTAACATATTACATTTTTATAGTATAATACATATTGATTTATGTACAATTAACTTCAAATATACAAAAATAAATGGACTTTAATTTATTACTCTATGAGTATGAATACTCATATTTATAAATAATATATTTATGTAAATGGACTCCACACCATGTGCAACATTCTTTATTAGAACAAATTGCCAATAAGAAAATATTTTCTAGAATTGAAGATCTTGTGTAGACTGCAGGTTTGTAAACTCTTGACTTTTTAATATTATTCTATTTCAACAAAAAAAAAAAGCACAAACTCCCAACATGTGGGTCCTTTAAACCTAACTGCAGGGATTCCTACCATTAGAGGTGGCAAAATAGGCCCAACCCGATGGGCTGACCCGATCTAACCTGAAAAATAATAGGGCTGGGCTAGTAAAATACCAGCTCGAAAAAAATCGGGCTTTTTTGACCCAGCCCGATGTGGCCCGCGGCCTGAACGGGCCGGCCCGAATTGGCCCGATGGGCCAACCAATTTTAAAAAAAAAAATGATAAAAATAGTCTAAATACAATATATTCATAAGTACTTTTTTTTTCTACAATTTAAGATTTATGGTCTACCTAATTGATTAACATTAATCCATTTTGCTTCTTTAGAGGTATAGTTTTTTTTTCTCTATACTTTCTCGCAAGAATTTTATGTCCAAACATATTAAAAAAGTCTAAACAATAGTAAAAATTTTGTTTCTTTTTACTTTCAACTCTAGTGGATTGATTGAACATTAAATAATAATTGTAAATAGGA
>JASKGM010044805.1:6149-21455 GCA_034509205.1 Ceratonia siliqua
CAGATAGAGGTCAATGAAAGCCTTGGGCTATTGGCTGATGACAAAATAGAAGACCACATTGTTTTTGCAATCAGGATGGTGATGTGGAAGTTTTGTTATATAATATATTTAGGTAAAAAATTTATTAGTACAGAATTAATTATTAATTTAATAATATAAATTAAACTTATAAGAATTTTGTTAATTAAAATAAAATTACAAAGACTAAACTGAATTATTTAAAAATATAAGAACTAAATCTTATGTTAATCCAAGATAGTTTAGGAGTAAAATTTGAGCGTAAAAAATAATCCTAAAATTTTTTAATTCTTCTAGTTGTGGAAAAAACCAAATCTCTTCATTTTAAAAAATAGTACCACATTTTAATTAATGAGATACCGATATTAGAATTTTATTTTATCAGTAGAAAGGGAGAGGAGAGAGGATCAAACTCCCTTTTTTTTATACTTAATTCGTGGAATTCAAAAATATTAAAGGCATAAAAGCACTTTTATTAGGTTGAATTGGGCTATTTAAAGCATAATTGGATGAGTTTGAGTTTTTACTTTTTAACCAAGTGCTTTAAGCATAAATATTTTTATTAAAAAAATAATTATTTGTTTTTAAATTAATAATATAAAAATACTTTTAATTATAAACGTTGTTTGGATGTAAAATTATAACGCAACTTATGATGTTGCTTCAAGCTCGGTTGAGAGAGAGAGAGAAAGAGAGAGTCCATGTCTACAAATATAAAGCATCACCAGCTTCCCCCTAAACTGAAGGCATTACATTCAGCAATGTACAGAGTCACAGCCACCCACCATGTTGTCAATAATATCTACTAATGGTTTTTCTCCAACCAGGGTCCTTTTTATTTGCAGGCAGAAACTAGCTAGCATTTAACAAAAGTTTCTTTTGAGTTATATGCCCCCAATTGACTTTAAACCCATTCGTCACTGGTGTCAGGTCTGCTTGTGATAAATAAAGCAGCAGAGTCAGCACCAAAATTCTTGTTCTTTGACACCATAACTGCCGCCTACTTCTTCAACATTGCCTCCTTTAACATCAAGGGTCCATTTCTCAAAAGAGCAATTTGAGAAGTTATAGTATCCTCCACGAAGAGAAAGTAACTCTTTTCTCACTTTATCTTCTACCCAAGGGTAACTCAGCAAGTTCAATAATGATTGGTTAATAGACTCCTGCAACGAGTTCAATAAACATCAGTCAATTTAACGAATGACTGCCTCCTTGAAATAGAATACCTCCTAGAGTTACTTGTGGGTGGCAAAGTGTATTTTAAGCACATTTGGTTGAGTACGAAGAAATAACCAGTGAATTCAAGTCATCTAAAGAGTTCCTTGTGGCAACTTCACATAATCCAGCAAAGTATCGTAAAAGGTTGATACCTTCTCACAGAATCTGCACTGCTGACCAAAGCTAAGATGAGCCGTGGCAGCTTTTGTCCTCAGCTTGGCAACTTTCCCATTGACAACCCATTTGTTGATGAAGCTTCTGGGGCAAACATGAACTCTAATTGGACCTAGTCCCTTATCTACCATTTATTTGTGAAGCCATAATTTGAGCTGCATAATTAGCAAGAGATGATTGTGAGCAAACAAACCTCGATTCTGCATCTTCTGGCATATTCATCAACGTCTCAATTCCAGCGCAGCTGCTATGACCAACAACTAAAATATTTTCAACCTGAAAATAGCAGTTTCCATTTTGCAATTACGCAATTATATAGGGTATAATCTAACACAGCAAGTACACACAAAGACTAGTGGAGAAAGTTATTTTAGGAGAACAGTGTTTTGCAGCTTTTCCTTTATTTTCCTCATTCTTTTTTCCCCCTCCTGACAAAGGGAGATGCATCATCTTTTATTGATACATACCACTGAGTTCTGCAGTGTCAATCTGTGTACTTCAATTATTTTAACACTCAAGTTCTATAAATAAGTACGTACCTTAAGAGTAGTTACAGCAAACTCAACAGCAGCATTACACTCTGTTGGTCCATTCTGCGCCAAGAAGCCAAACAAAAAAATGATGAGACAGAAATATATAAATGAAGCCAAGATTCTACATTAGGCCTGTGACAATTGACAAACATTTGACTGTCGTGTTAAGTGGGTAAACAAAATCAGAACATTAATACAAATACCTTCATTGGAGGAATAATATTGGCGATGTTACGTATCATGAATGCCTCCCCAGGTTCAAATCCTAGTATGTTAGATGGGCATACCCTAGAGTCTGCACAAGCAATTACCATAAACTGTACTTGGATTTATCAGTTCACAACAATCTCTCAGTTTTAGCTACAAAAATATGGAGCAGTGTAGCATACAGGAATCTCAGTTTTATTTATTTTGTAGAACTCAGAAATTGAACTAAAATCAAATGGGAACATAGAAATAACAAGTAAATTAATAAGATGGACTCTACAAATTTGTTTGTTACCACCTTTGGAGATTGAGCTTCAGCAAGAGCTTGAAAATGCTCCAACTCTTTTCTGTCTAAAAGCATTTTAGCTTATAAGATACCTGGCAGACAACAAAGAAATAATAATCGCAGCGCTGAAAAAGGGACAAAAATGCCAACCAACTATTACTCACATATATTTTTGCTTCTTGAAACTCAGAAACCTCTGTTTCATCAAACCAAACAAGTCCTGGCTGCCGTCAGTTTCAACCATAGTTCCTACATTAAGGCCATTGTACTCTCGACTGAGTCTGAGGCAATTACTTGGAATCTCTGGTTGTTTCTCCCTACAGATAAGGAAGACAAATGATATAATTGTCCTCAAATGTTTTGCATATCTCATTTGAATCTTTAAGCCAAGATTCACGGGACAAGCAAGTCAAAGAAAAGTGGATACAACAATGTTTACTAGTCAGTACTATAAGAAAAATCAAATTCATTGTTTTATGTGATAGCAAGAATGCAGATTTTCTTTGTAAAGTGTTGAGAGCTTGCATATGGCATTCATGAATCTAAATGACCATGAAAATATTATCCACATCACGAAGAAAAATTTGAGGGTAAAATGACCCCCGAATATGGAATCCTCATCATCAGAAGACAATCTTCTTTTGCAGCGAAGTAGAAAACAAATACATGGAACTTCTCTTGTATAAGTGTATAACCAGAGAGAGGAAGAGAAAGAGATCAAATTTATAGACAACCACCATTAAGCAAAAGTTCGAATTAATTTTTGGGGGAACTCAAATCCTAGTAACAACATTTAATTTTAAAGTTCAATTCATATTAGCTGGTATTTCAAACCCCAACTTACTTGACTGAAGACACCAATGCTGCTGCTACATGACCTCCGTCCGTTTTTGCCCATTTCGCCTGAAAACCCAACAAGAGCAAACAAATCGATTAGGACCAAAAGTCAAGCAGACAAGAACATAAGATCTATGAAAAAATAAGTATTGGATTTATAGCTTATTAACAACAAAGATAATCGAAAGAGATAGTCCCTCGCTTATAGAAGCTTAACAGAGGATGAGTGTGGAGAAACTCACAAACTTTGGCCGAGGAATTGTTCTGGAGGAACCAGAGAAGCTGGTTGGACCAGAAAAGGGTAAGCACCAAGAAGAGTCCCGATGGAGAGATGAACCCACAAGAGCTACCGTTGATCGGACAAGTGAAGGGGCTTTGGACCCTGCATTTACCAAGTATATAAATCTAAATTATTAACTTGACCTGGTTCTAGGAGCTCATTGGTACAGAAAATGCAGAACTTGGAACACTTTTCTAAATTCTAACTGTAGCAATACTACAGTGGTACTCACGGATTGGCCACACCATCTCTTCCAGCCTTCTGCAAGTGCAGAGTCCGACAACTTCCTTGCATGCCAATTTTATCGTCTGTAATTAATTTAATTTAATTTAAATTATCTTTAAGTAACTTAATTATAGGATTTTTTTATGTGCTGCGGGCACTCAATTATGTAGACTTATCCAAGTGCTATACGTCACGTAACAAGTAGTTATCCCATTTCATGGGGCATCCTTTGCCACCTAGCGATCTGGTATCATCTATTATTTTCTAAGTCACTTTCAGTGTTGGCACCGTTATCTCTTCAACTCTTGCTTTCGCTTTTACTATTACGAGTTTACAACTCAGAGGGCAGAATGGAACACAACTTTATTCCACATATTTAAACTATTTTCTCTGTCGATTTTTTGCTCGCTATTATTTGTGTGATCAAATAAGTAGTCCATGAAAATGAACATAAGAAAAATTCTAGCAATGAACTATAGAAACAGCATATCAAGACAAGATAATGCTTATTTTCATGATTTCTTCCTTCTCATTTTCACTCTTTAAACGAATTTAATAAGTTATTGACATTGACATGACTAATTGCTGCGACCCTTTGTGTTACGAGGATCAGTTATGCGTTTAAAGTGATAACTGTACAAACCAACTCAAATTTAATTTAAGGATTTTTATATATTTTACACCAAAATTAATTTAAATTACAAGACGTATGATTCAACCAACGTAACTCATAAAAAGTTAATTTGAGTTAAATTAGGATTGGATTGGTTTCTCAATTTGAAATAATTACAAAGTTAGGTAAAAAGTTTTAAAATAAGAATATTATAAAAATTTAAATAATAAAAACAAATATAATTAAATTTATACTTATAAAAGAGATAAATAAAAATTTCAACTATAATAACGTTAAAAAATATTCAAGAATAACCTAATTATTCACTATTGTTTGTATAAAAAAAATTAATTATTTCATTAAAAAAAAGACTAAAATTCTTTTTTATAAAATTCAAAAATACATAATAATAAATTTGTTCAACTAAATATATTAACAAATTAGAAGAATAAATTTATATTAGTATAAATTTTAATTTCATATGATATATTTCATATATAATATTTATTTAAATAATAATAATAATAAATAATTAGGTTGGGCTAGGTTAGATTGATTTATTATTTCTACTAACACAAACCAAATCCTACCCAATTAATATTTATTAAAAAATTTTAACCCAATCAAACTCATATAAAAATTTAAATCAACTCAATTTAACCGTTTAATTTGGATTGATCAATTTAACTGGATAGGTTTAGATTTTAAACAGTCCTACTATTCAATTTTCTTTTATATATTCTTCCAAGAAATCTTTTTGACTTATTAGTGGGTTAAGTATATATTAGCATGATGGTATAGTCGTATAGACTAGGTAAGGCTTTTTCTACCAACTCATGAGTGGAGTGTTTTTTTTTCTTCTAGTTTCTGATTTTTTTAAACAATAATTTAAAAAAATAATTTTTTTATACTTTTAAATTATTTCTTAAAATTAAATAAAAAACTCTACTCACAAATATGAGTAAATAATAATCCTATTAAGCAAAGGAAGACATTAGATAGACATATAAATGTTGGGATTTTTTTTTCTAAATCTAAATGATTCAAAAATATTTAGATGATTTAAATTTTGTATTAAGCTTTTTTTTTAAAAGATAAACTTTTATCTTTTAACGCAAAAATTCAGTCCTAAAATGACTGAGATCCGCGCTTCGTAAAGATGGCTTTACATGTCATGACTTCTCAACAAGAAGCCGCTTTCACTCTCATTGGGGGAACCATAACAATTCTGGTACCGTTTGTGGCCCAACACTATTCAGCCCATCCCAGAGCTGACCAAAGCCCGATTGTCTACAACAGCCGTCAAAGCCCGCTCCAGTGCTCCAACGTCCTCCTCTTCCTCACCAGGCAATTGCATCATCACAACGCTCTTGGTTCGCCCACCAATGGTCATCATCTCAGCCCCCACAGCCTTAGCCCGAACCGACTGGATTGCCTGTGCTAGATCCCGGTTCAGGTACGGCCGGTCCTCGCAGCAGAGCGTGGCTTTTATTAGCTTCGGCTCCCCAGCGCCGTCGCAATAACAAACTGTTGCCTCGTCCGACTCGCCCGGGAACGGCCATGACTCAGGGTCTGCAGATCCAGAAACCGACCCGGCTTCGCCGCCGCTACTGCTGCACGACAAGTCTCCGTCGTGATGACGCGCCACGTCATAGGCCTGTTTCCTCAGCTCTTTCACGTGTTGGACCACCTCCGCTAGCAACGAGGCCTTGTTTAACTGCACCATAACATTCAAATTACCACAGAGCCCTCGACCTTGAGGGGGAAAAGGAAAAGGAAGACATGTTTTAAGGGAGGAATCACCTTGGCAGCGTTAGGGAGGAGAGAGCGCAGAGTGGATAGGTGGGCGTTGATTCGCTCCCGGCGTCTCCTCTCCGCTTCCCTGTGACTCTTGCATGCTTCCGTTGATTTCCCCTCCAACTTCGTTCCGGAGCTCAGCTTGGATTTCCCACCGTCCAGTTCCATGGACTTGATCAACGAGCTGGGTTCCTGAAAATACCCACCATGATCTAACCTGCTCTCAAACCCATAGAAACTCTGCAAAGGCATCTTTCTTCTTCTTTGTTAAAAGCAAACGGAAGAACACTGGCACAGAAAAGAAGGTTACGAGCACAACATTAACGACCATGTAGATAATGAGAAGTGAGAATGATATGTATGTATATCGCCTACGACGTAAGGAGTATCGGCCAGCTTTTTGGGTAGAAGAGTACGTACATGGGAGACACAGAAAGTGAAAACAAGAAAAGAAATAGTGATATAAGATTAAAGACAATGCCAGCAGAAACTTTGAACTGTAGTAGAAGAGTGAGGCCAACAAAGACACAGAGACTGGTACTTCCTTTTTTTAAACCTCTGAAAAATAGCAACCAAAGAATAAAATAAAATTGCAGGCGGAATTTAAGAGGAGAGTTACCCGAGGTGGAAGAAGGTAGAAGGAATAGGAAGTAGGAAGGTTAAACTTGTGACCTCTCTGAGAGACGTGCAGAGAGTAAACTAGCTAGTGCCTGTGTGTACAAGAGAGAGAGAGAGAGTTGGTCAGAGCTCAGAAATGACTACTCCTATTACACACATTTGTTTTGATTTGCAGACAATAAAACAAAAGTTTTAGCTTTTCCAATCTGTGTGAACTTTCTTAAATTAATTTCACTGTTGGGTGTATACGAATTATGGAGTATATAGTGAAATGAAAAAACTAGCTAGTAATAATTGAAAAATCATTGAGTTATTTAGAAAAAGACATCAAATGACTGAAATGGTGTTCTAAATTCTAAGTGATAAACAAAGAGAAAAAGCTACTATACTAGTCCTTCAAAATTAAAAACCCACTTAGGAGATTTTAGAAAAGAAAGGAATGCGGGAGGGGGAGGGGTTGGGGGACCCAGTGATAGGTATAACAATGAATTTTGCAAAGATAAGGGAGAAGAGGAAATAGGGGACTTAATTAATAACTCTAGTGTAGTGGGGAAAGGGAGAGGTGAGTGCTAATTTGTGGGTGATGATTCATGGAAAACAGATCATGGTGGTGTTTGGTGTAGAAGGGAAATAAGGGGTGCAATCATTTTCAAAGGAAAAAGCACTGTTACTTAATACTTACTGTTTTTCTACGGCGGCGCCGACAACTTTGTTAAGGGAATCAAAACACGACAGGCAGCGATACTAAGCCGACAACATCTTTTGGTCCTCTAGTACCTCTGTTATAGACCATGGTCTAGTGTAAGCATCGCTTTCACACCCTACAACCCCCCTTTTGTTCCAATGGTCAATTCTTACCTCCCAAACCCATGGACCTCCAAAAGCAAATAATAGAGTTCCATTAACAAAATCAGCAGCAAACCCTCTGGAAAAGGATAAAAAAAAAGGGCTAATTACTATGCTCGTTGCTCTTTACTGGCCGTTTGATGGTGTTGGTGAAAGTTGTGGGACTCTGGTGTTAATTTTCCCAAGAAATTTGGTTGAAAAAGTTCTAATTATAACATTAATGATTATGTATAGTACTTAATACTCCGTTAATACTAATATTCTCTCACTCTTCTTTAATTTTCTTTGAAATACTTCATCGATCCATACAAATTACAGACGAAGGGTTTATACTATTGAATACATGCATGGATGCAAGCATGTTTTTTGCCTGGTGGATCATCTTCGGGCATGCTGACATTGTGTAGTCTAATATATAGTTTCTTGACCAAGAGCTTGAATTAGTATTGATTCTATCAGTTGGCATGGTAAGAACATAAGAATTTCAGTTTTGCAGCAATTAATATTGGAGGGCTTGGATTTTCGTGGAATAATTGAGGCAAATTTCCAAACAAGCTATCACATTCATTATTCTTCTCACCCCATATAAATATAGGACATGTTTCCCCTCTTGTGTTCTAGTTTTAACTACTTTTCTTATAGTGTTTTTGGGTTAGTTGAATTCGGAGTCCCAAACGTGATTATGACTGCTGTTAGCATATAATTATATATTAATAATCTCTCAACAAAATTCTCCTAATTTCCTGATTATTATTTTTAGAATAAAAAAACTCTGCAAAATAAGCATGTGAATATGTCGGGTGGGCCCCATAGAGTTAGCAAATATTGGGAAGGTAATATCAACATCCGGTGTCAGTGCAGCCACAGCAAGAGCAGATGAGACTTCAGATGGTGTATGCAACCCGCTGGCATCTACAGCACAACTGCATGCCGATTCGCCGAACCCAATCTAAATAAGCACTTAATGGAGAAGTTAAGTTGCCAATTTCTTTTCGTTATTTTATTTTATTTTTCCTACAAGATTTTCCTTAGTAGTTGGACTCATACTATGATGTTGACATTTCCACACTGCAATGAGCATGTCTCCAAGATCACAATAGACCTGCTTCTGATAGCTGATGCCGTGATGCGTAATAAGTTAATAACTCAACCCCACCTTGCACTTCCACTGATCTCAGGTGAGCCCCACCAACTGATCCACACCCCAAACCCATCACAAATAACCAATAGAAGGCAAAGGGAAAGGTCAAGGATCTTCTGCTTCAAGCATAGGCGGGAATGTGGTTGCATTGGAGCGAGAGGTCCATTAATAATATATCTTCTGTTTTGATATGCAGGTTC
Organism: Ceratonia siliqua; assembly: GCA_034509205.1. Taxonomy (NCBI): domain Eukaryota; kingdom Viridiplantae; phylum Streptophyta; class Magnoliopsida; order Fabales; family Fabaceae; genus Ceratonia; species Ceratonia siliqua. Next base: position 15,143 of record JASKGM010044805.1, read on the forward strand.
GATGCTTCTTTTATTTACTAAAACTGTACATTTTTGTAAGGACATTACGTGTAATTTAAATTATTTTATCTTCAACTTTCTATGAGAAATCTTTTTTCTTTTTAATAAGACGGGCTTTTGCATTTGCATTTGAGTGGAGTTAGGGGGTAAAGATGCACGGAAAGCCTTAGCTTTTTGGTAAACTTGGGCTGTACTTGTTCATTCCACTCTTGCCTGACCCACTGGTAAATCGTCCCCAATCCTTTTACTTCCAATCTTCAGATTTCAAAATTTCTTAATTTTCTTATAGACAAAAGGGGAAAGAAAGAAGGAAGAAGGGGAAAAAGGAGAGACAAAAGTAAGGCTGATCCAGGAAAATGGAGTGCACTCTTAAGGCAGAGGAATTCCACACACACACAGTAACAAACCTTGCGGTTGGTCTCAGTGTTGTCCTAAAAGCTGCATGCCTCCCCATTGTCACCATGCGAAGTATGAAAATACCACTCTACCACACGTTCACCTGTCAAGTGATATTTCACTTGAGAAACAGATAGACAGTAATTATGTGATTGGGGGGAGAAACAATTGAGAAACACAGAATTGGGAAAAAAACAATTGGAAGAAAACTCATCCTGGAAAGATGCATATTCCTATATGTCTATGGTGTTATCTATTTAAGCATGTAGGCTATTTCTATCAAGTCAGAAGAAATAACAGAGATAAACTGTGTTTAACACTACCGGGAAAAGCAGAGTTGAACCACAGTAGTTAAGGTGCTTTCCTTGAACTGAGACATCAGATACTAATATTTATATATTCTTGTTGGATACACTCACTACAGAAGTTTACTCAACCTCATAAACTAGCCAAACCTTTTCACCATTAGACGCTCCTAATGGCTTATGAAATTATTCTAATCATGTTTACTAGGAACCTATATTTTTCATTGCAATCTTGCAGAAAGTTCCAATTCTAATTTTGGGTGGGCGAGGACAGGAGGGTGATCAGCCAAAAGTCATTTCTAGAAACAGCAGCTGACCGAACTGAGTGAAATGCAAGATGTATCAACTATGTGCATCTATGCATAAGTGACTGTCATAATGAATTATTAGAGTTTGTTTATGTTTGCAGATGTGCTATAATAAGACGCTCCTACGCTATAGATTAAACATCTGTTAAAATGAACCATTTGGCTGGACAAACGTGATGTTAAAAGAGAATGCATATCAGCAAGCACTTATCAACTTGCTCATTGGTGAAGGGCTTGCACCAAAAACCAAGCAAATCAAAGTTCAACGTAGCCCTGAAGCTAAGTTGAACCATACAAAATTTTATGGCGACAAAACCTATTAGTCTCCAGTCTCCAGTCTCCACTCCTTCAATCTCCCCATAATCACAAGCTTGGACTATAATTGTGTCGATCTTTGTGGAATGGTGATCCAAAAGGAGGAATGATTATGAGACCAAGACTTTTCGTCACTCTTAACCTCCGTGCACTCAACTCTTGGGACTTTCGTGAGTAAAATATAAATAGCAAGTCAATATACCAGATGACTATAGTACTAACGAAGAAATTAAAAGAGAAAGTAGGTTTGCCTGTCTATACTTACAGGTCTTTGGCTACTCAAATCACTCAACACCTTGTTTTGTTTTGGGGGATTGTCATATTTTTTCTATTGCTATTTAGCTTCAGTCGCTTGACTTTATTCTGCACCTCTTCTGGTTTGGATATCCAACGTTTCTTCCCCATCGCGAGGTCTTTTTTGCACCTCATCTTGCTTGTAGTTTTCACTTTTATCCTCCTTTTTAATATTTGAAATCCTTTGCTTGAGATTTTTCTTGTTTTGTTTTGCATTCTCTCCATCTTCTTCTCAGTAATTTGTGGCTCACCTTCCCAGAGCTTTTTATTCTTTTCTTTTCTTTTCAATGTTAACGATATTTCTTTTGAGTTTACTTTTACTTGGCATTCCATGCAATTGGATCGAGCCTCTCCTTCTTGCTTTCCTGAGTTTTTGAGTTATTTATTTCCAGATTCTTTTAGCATACTATTTCCCTTGGATTTTACACTTTCTGCTTCCTTAAGGGGTGAGTTGCTCCGTTTGAGCTTCCTTTGTGAACCATCTAGTTTAGGACTATCTTGCTTATCCGATTTTTTATTTGAGCTAGCGCTCTAGGTTTCTTAACATTTGCCGCAGGAGATCTCCTACAGGAACGGGGGAACCATTCCTCTGCGACTAAGCACAAATACCTATAGTCATTTTCGATTATCTTTTAAACATCAAAACAAGAGTCGATCTTTCAAATGAAAATTGTATCTTCTTTTCTTCCCCATTATGTTTATATTTTCAAGTGGATCATAAGTTCAAAACTACACTTAAAATCATGTTGGTCTTCTGTTTCTTAACCATCAGCCTTATTCTGATTGGACTTCTTGTCTCTAGAAGCATATATTCCTACATTAGCCAATCAAATATGTATACAAATTCTCTAGAAAGATTAATTAAGAATCACCCTGCTCAGATAAAGAGTGATTCTTGGATTCCTCGCCTGTTGTCCTAATCTTCAGCTCACTTAGTATTTTCTCAGATAAATATTTTTAACAAAAGTAGAAGTATTTTTAAAGCAGAGGGCATCTGACAAAGAAAAATGGAATAAGATACTGTAGTCAACTCATGAGTTACTCTCACTTTCACTGAAGACAGAGTTGCAGAAGCAGGGGTTCACACAAAAAGCTTACATACCAAAGAAAATAAGAAAGAGTGGATGAACAAATTTGGGAGAGAAACCAACAAGTATAACACCAGACTCAACACATCCATGCCCCCAAGCACATTGAACAGTAAACCAATATAATAAAACTTCGACGCATTCAAAGTTTATGAACTACATATGGTAGTATAAACTAGAATAAACTCACTACTCTGTTTAGTTGATATAAAGAATTAAAATTAATATTTTTGGTTCAGAGATCAAGTGGTAACTTAGAAGCGTTATGAGATCCTTAAAGGTTAAAAACTAATAATAATAATAATAATAAAGAGTTTTGTGCTAATTATGCTTATGTAAACCCATTTTCCCTTCGTGTCTCGCCTAAAGTCAAGGATTTGGTTTCATTTGTTCAAGGACTGAGACTTGGCACTGTCTAACCTGAAGTCTTCTTTAATCCTGACCCCAATGATTAAAGGATTTCGAGTGAGGAAGGTCCCATACCCATAAGAAAATCACAGCAGAAACCATCAATTCAAGTGTTTAAGACGAAGTCAGCCTCATTCTAAGGGAATTAACTAAAAATATTGGTTTACCTGTTCAAGAGCTTGCTGATTTTTTTTTTCTTTCTGTAACTGCCATTATTCCGCTTGAGTATCTGAGAGGCATTGGATTAACACAAAGACACGAGAGAGTCAAAGCAGCATGTTCCAAATGGAAGTAACATTTCAAACCCAGAACGACAATTAATAAGATTCGCGGAATACATGTCAAATCTCCAAATGCAACCAAGAAAACCCAAAGGCCTCAATTTGGGTTTCACAGTTAATGGATCCCACAAACACAAACACAAACATAAAACCCAGTATGGTATTGTCCTCAAATGGAACCCAATTAACCAATTCCTCCTCCTCCACCTAGATAGTCAAGAAGATATACATATACATATTACAGCATGCATCACCTAGTTTTTTTAACATATTAAAGATTTAAAGTCATGCATCTCTCATTTAATCCCAAAAAAAGAATCTAAAAAACTAATAAAGAATATTTATTTATATCTATTTTTATAATTATACATATACAGCTGTAGTTTACTGTTTATCTTGTTTAATATATAACTAATTATATAGGCAAAAATTAAGTTACCGCCACAGTTTGTTGCGGTAGGTTAGCTTTTATTTTTTTTTTTTGTTATTTTGTTATTTTTTTAATTTTTAAGATTAATAAATTTTATTTATCTCATATATTTTTTATAGATTTTTCAAAATATTTTTATATTTTCTTAAAATTTTTATACTTATGAATGAATAGTATTAAAAAATTTGAATAATATAAAAAAGATATAAAAAATTCTTTAAAAAATTCTCCTAGATAATAATTAATTAATATTAAAAAATAAAAAAAATTAAGACAAAAAATTAAAAAAAATATAACAATCGAGAACTAGCAGTATGGTACAGTCTCAAAAATGGGGTTGCACCATAGCAACCACCAATTATATACTATCAAATTCTATGTTAAGATGAATACTTGAGGTGTTTTTTACTTAAATAAAAAAATTAGAAGTAACATTTATCTCCTTTAAAATTGAATAATATAACACATATTTCTTATTTTCGAAAGACATTTGGCTCTAAGTATAAATTTACTAATTTTTCCTGAATAATTTATTAAAAAACCAGCATTCCACTTGTTCTAGGGACAGAATAACCAAGGGGAGTTCTGCTGGTGAGCCAAAGACCTGGCGCAATTCTAATGAAACCGCATGACATCATTTCAACTCTTTCACTTTAATTTCAACAGAGGGTATGTTTAGGAGTGATTTAAGATGGTGCGCAAGAAGATAATAATAAAAAGTTATTCACAATCAGAGAGCCACCAATGATTAAAGGGTAAGAGTTGACTCTGAGAGAATCTTTCTTGATACTCCATGAAGAGAATATACAAGAAACTTCATTTTCATTTTTTTGGAACAGGCTAGCTGCATTCGAGCAAAATGAATACCAGAGCCATTATTTTTTTCATATGACCTCATCTGTATCTTCTGCAGATTAAAAAAAAAAGAAATATTATGCTGGTTTGATATTGGTGATCATATAATGGGTTGGATCTATCTTGTGCAGTTGTTAGGATATACTTATTGTATAGCTGTTTACTGAGAAAGAAAACATGTACACTTCCACCATTTGAGTTGACATCATCAAAGAATTGTTCTTTAAAAGCTGCTATTCAACAGCAGTTGTTTTCTTCAAACATTTTCTAAATTTGTAGCCTTTTCCATGATGTCTACTGTATTTGAATAAGGGGTGAGAGAAGTTGGTGCTGTTTATGCAGCCCAAGTTTAAGTTCTCTTCTGATTTCCGACAGATAGTGGAAGTTTCACCTTCCAAGCAATCATGGACACGGTAAGTGTCACTTTGTTAATTGGTATAGACACGTTCGTACTGGCATAAAGCTAGAAGATATTGTTCCCTCTTGGCCTCTTCCCACAACTGCGATGTATAAGGTTCTTTTGTATTTAGATTTACATTCACTCTTCATATGTAAAGGTTCTAGCTAGCTAGCATTTTAAAATGTGTATCTTTGTGTTACAGGTCCCACATGTCAATCGCACTGAGTACCAGCTGATTGACATTTTAGAGCATGGAAATCTATTATCACAAATGTCTCTTGTTTCTTCTTCTTTATTCACATGTATGTTTGAATTTTAATCTATTTCTTTTAACAGTGAAATATTTAAAGATATTTTTGTTAACACTACTAAGAGGTTGCTTATTATAAGCAGACAGTGGTCCTGTCTGCAGTCAAATGAACAGATAATTATATAAATTAATTAATAACCTGTTTGAAACTTCATATTACATCGCTAATGCATTAATCCGTATTATCTAACCTTACGACCCCAGCAAAGAGGCCGCACTTGAAATACAATATAATTTATAATGCCTCTTTAGATACAAAGAAGACCGGATATATCAATGTTGTATGGGGCCTTTTGAGTTTTCACCTCAATATTCTAAATTTTAAAATTTAGAACACTGGGGTTGTATTGGTCTATTCTGTGTTAATTGTCACAACGTGACGGATGGGGAAAAAACCACCGTCGTGACCTTAAGGCGATAAAAGGAAAAAATACAGAGATAAAAATGGAGTCGCCATCAATTAATTATAAGGATAATTGGGATCCTTTTAAAATTTAAAAACTGGCTTTTGGAAACCAGAAGATAGGCTCGGGAGTCTAATTACGTGTGGGGAAGGTGTTAAGCACCTCACAACATCCATCCCTAAGGATGGTTACCCTAAATTTGTTTGTACTTAAATTTATTTTTGTATTTGAATTACCCATTTTTATTATTTTAACTTTAAGAAAATTAAAGAAGTGAAAAACGGACCTGTCTTACTATGTAAGTGTTTACGTACCCTTAAGGGATCAAGGTCTACGTAGTTTGAATTAATTTAAAATAAAATTTTAAATTATTAAGACAATATGGGAAATTAGATTTCCACATATAGCTTAAATAGAATGGGAGAATATTTCCCCACATAAGGTTTTGAAAACGAAGACAGTATGGGAAACGAATTTCCACATAAAACTTGACAAAATGAGAGAATATTTCTCCACATA
>JASKGM010044816.1:4547-21453 GCA_034509205.1 Ceratonia siliqua
ATCTGAACAGTCTCTAGTGAATCACACGAACCATGAATGGTTAAAATTTCTATAGTACATAGTATTATATAAGGCTTCCGTATAATCTTGGAAATTATAAGTTAAACCATGGTAATTAACAAAAAATTTCTTGCTGTATAGGGAGATTGCTTCCAAGCTGAATGAGTGAAGACTTTATTAATTTTAATTTGAGAAAATTCTCTACTAGTAAAGTCTTTCTGGTGACTTATCAAAGCTGATCCTAAATCTACCAGGATAAGATCATAATAAAGTCTATCTTTTTTAAAATCAATGGGGATAAAATTCCGTATCTTTTCTATAGAATGAGTAGGGAATATGGCTGTAATAGTATCCTGAACATTATCTCTGTATTGATCCTATTCTAAAGGACATATGTAGATGATGTATTCATTTCGAACATACTGGGGTTCTTTTTCCCTCATAGGAAGACTAGCAGAAATTTTTTCTGAAAAGGTTGTTGTATTAATGGTTTGAGAGTTTTAGGCTAGTGTGTCTGTAGCATAATCAATAGGAGTACGAGTCTTAACTGTAGTAGTTTTGGCTGGAGTTGGTGGTTGTAAAGGGGTTTTACCTTTATTTCTTCTACTGGAAGATGCACCACCATGATTTGAACTCATGGTGATAGACAAGGTTTTTCTTATAAAAATTCCCTAGTCAAGAAATTTGGGAGGGAATTATTTTTTCCATTAATAAATTCTATTTCAAAATCAAAACAAGATAATATGGCTTGCCATCTAGCAAAAATTTGTTTTAAAACCAAATTTTTGACATCCTTTTGTAAAACATCTTTTGTTGCTTTGCAATCCACTCTTAAAAGAAATTTTGATTTATCAAATCATCTTGAAACTTTGTGATGCATAAAACAATTGATAAAATTTCTTTTTTAATGGTGGAGTACTTTTGTTGACTTGCCACCTAAGCACTTGAATGGTATCTAACTATTTGTTCCTTAGACTCCTTCTTCTATTTTAGAATCCTTCCATATCCTATCTCTAAAGCATTAGTTTCTACTATCTTAAAGGCTTGAAAATTTGGGATTCCTAAACATGGTAAATTCTTGACTTTTTTCTTTACATCTTTAACAATTTGGATCATTTTCTGACTCCAAGAGTGAGGTTGTTTCTGTAATCTTAAGAACAATGGTTTACACCCTTTTCTGAGATTGGGAAGAAAATCTGCCACATAATTGAGACATCCTAGGAATCTTTGTAATTGATTTTTATCTTTGATCTTGTCTAAAAATTTATCTGCAAATTCTATGACTCGACTTGTTGGCATTATGGATCCTTAATATGTTTCAAATCCTATAAATTTGACTTTAACTTGGAATAGTTTCATTTTAGTGGCAGACACTACTAAACCATTTATCTTAATTATTTCATAAAAGTCATGTAAATGTTTAAAATGTTGTTCTATGGAGTTAGAAAACACTAAAGCATCATCTATATACACAATAGTAAATCATGTGTAGGGATTAAATATTTCATTCATTATTTGCTGGAATTATGAGGGTGTATTTTTTAGTCCGAAATGCATTACGTTCCATTTGTAATGTCCAAAAGGGACTGTAAACACAGTTTCAGTTTTATATCTATCTTCTTCTTTTACTTGTATTTGGTAGTATCCCAATTTCATATCAAACTTTGAAAATATGGCTACATTAGATAACCTTCCTATAAGATCTTTCTTATTTGGGATAGGATATCTAATACATTTTAAAGCTTTATTTAATGGCTTATAGTTTATGACTAGTTTGGGTGCTCCTATTTCTATCTTGGCATGGTTCTGTACACAAAAAGCTACACAACTCCATGCTGACCAGCTAGGATTTATGAGTTTTTTATCTAAAGAGTTGTTGAATTTCCTTTTTACAATATTCCAATAACTCTTGATTCATTTGTATTGTTCTGGCTTTAGTAAGTATGTCTTTTTCATTAAAATCTTTTTTCATATGGTAGAGTAACTTCATGCTTTTTTTATTCCAAAAAGCATTAGAATGATCTGTGCATATTTCTAATTCAAATTGGTGTTGTAATTGTTTTATTCCTTCTTGTATGGCTGGATTTTTCACTTGTTCTTCGACTCTTTTATAATGAATTTCCTTCTATAAATATTTTATTTGATCTTGTTTTCTCTTAATTCTATTTATGCAGTAAATAGAATCTTCCTGTAATGAATTTATTTCTCTTGTTATGGATGGTTTGATCTATTCAAAACAAATATTTTTGCCTCTTACCTTTATAGTTATTCCTAAAGGTGTAACTTTAAAGGGTATTATTTGTTAAAAAAATGGGGTTCCTAAAATAACAGGGTTATTTAAATCTTTTACTAACATAAACATGTTTTTAAAACATATTCTTTTATTGCAAATGTGGGCATTAGATAATTTATATTTAATATTAAGCTTAGAGGTATTGGCTGTTGAAAGGCTTTCTAAAGTTTTTTCATAATATTTAGTAGGTATTAAGCCTTCTTGGATGCAATTCACATATGCTCCATAATCGACTAATACTACTAAGGTTCTGGTATATTCATTGTTTATGACTAAGTTCATCTAGCAGTACCATTTTTGGTAGGTTATTTTAGATATTTGTTGTATAAATTTTTCTTAATTAATTTCTTTAGGTAATTCTTTTTCTGTTTGTATTTATTCTTCTAGATGTTCTTTGGTATCTAAATTTTGTCTTAATTGTATTTCTAGTGGTGCCTTTATTTCCAATATTTCCAATTCTCTATCAACTTCATTTTCTTTTAATTGTTTGATTTCTTCTTTAATCATTTTTATTTCTTGTTGAAGATCATTAATATTGGCTGTAGGTATTTTTTCTTTCTCAAATCTTTCTAAAATGTCTTTCATTAATAATGGCTGAGGTTTTTCTTTTTCCTTTTCTTCTTAGCCTAGAAGGTATTTTATTTTTAATAAATATTGTCTCTTTATATCTCTATCTTCAATTTTGTCTATTATATCTACTAAAAATTGTAAGTTTTCTCTTGATATAGCCCTTATCTGTTTTATACAATTTTCACAATTACATAGACCAGGTCTTAGACATTCTGGACTAGACTCAGATTCGGATATATCTGAATTGGATTCTTCTTATATTTGATAAATATGATCTTCTTCTTCATCTTTTGAGATATATTCAGATTCAGAAGAGATATCATCATTTATTAATACCTTTAAAAGGTTTTGCTTATTTTCTTTGCTAATATTTAGTTCTGTAATTTTCTTCTTTGTTTTGCATTCGTTAGAATAGTGCCTGAATTGACCACATTTATAGCAAACAATATTTCTTTTTTTATTAGGTTTTTTATTATCTTGGGTCTGAAATTTATTTCGATATGGTTTTTCTGAGAATTTGTTTATATCTTTTATACCTTTGGTTTATAGGTTTATGAGGGTCTGTTCATAACTAGGTCTTTTCTTGTAAACAGGTTTTCTTCTAGATGGTGCTCTTATCTTTTCGAATCCATATTGTTCACAAAAATCTCCTAACTCCATCTTTCCCAAGTTTTTATCTAAATACATTTTTCTCTGTAATTTCATATCATTGCATAATCTTAGTCCTACTATATTAGAGTGTTAATAATGTTTCCATACGTCATTAAATCATATTTTATTGTTTCATTATATTTTTGTCTTAATTCATCTCTAACTTTTTCTGCAAATAGTTTTGGTAATCCTGCTATAAAGTGTTCTTTCCAAAATTCTGAATTTCCATCCTGTCTTTGAAACACTTTAGGGATAAAATTGTCTTTGTACCACCTAAAGTCTCGAAGGTTGGACATCATAGATTCATTAATTCTACTAAATATCGTTCTTGTATCTGTATGGGTTCTCCTACAAAGGATTTTATTATAGCATAAATTAGTTGAGCTAAATTGTCTAAAACTAATTCTTCCTGTCCTGTGGTTGGATTTCTTCTTGTCTTATAATATTCTCTTATTGCTTTTCTATCTTCTTCTGAAAGAATGTTTTCCCACCATCCTTTTAAACTTCCTATAAATCCTTGAACTAATATATCAAAAATGTTTTCATCATTATTATTTTCTATACGATAGGCTGCAATAGCCATCATCATTTCTTGCGTAAAATTAATTATTTCATATTCACTTTGTTCATCTAGATTCCATTCATAAATGGACTTCCCATCATAACTTGTTCCTGAAAAGGGTTTTTCTTCAAATTGTAAATCTGGTAAAGTAGGTCTTCAGTAATAATTTTGTCTATTGTTGTTATAATGTCGTTTTACTTTTGCTAAGGTCATTTCTTCTGTCCTGATATTGTTGTTCTAGTTTTGTTATAGCATTAATTCTTATACTATATTTTCCTCTATCTTCAAGATTTAATTTTTCTAATTATATATTTATTTTTCCTAAAAGATCTTTATCAGAATTTCCTAACTTAATTTGTTTGACCTTTTCTCTAGATATGGCTTCATGTTTAAAGATTGGTCTTTGGGGATCCAATTGTTGTTCACTTAATGGAGAGGTTCTCTTTGTTGTACTATCTTTGATATTGTTTTCTATTTTGGTTAATTGTTGACTTACTGTATGTAATATTTTATTAGTGTAATTAGTTTGGTTTTGTAATTTTTGTATTCCTTTTATATCTTGAGGGTCTGTTATCTTAAGGGGTGATGCTATAATTTCATCTTCTCCTATCTTAATTTTTACTTCTTCTAATGGAGGATGTATGGCTGTTATGCATGTATTATTTTTACAAATCCAATTTTTTGTTCTGGCTGTGGTTGTGTTTATTGAAGGGTCATTTTTAGCAAATGGGTTAAATATTTCATTATTAAACATATACATTTTAAACCAAGTGAAGAAATAAATGTTTTCTCTTATCTGTTTCATTTGTTTATACCATTTTTTTCTTATTTTTGCTTGTTCTTCCTCTGAGAAGGTTGTAAAAAAACCATTCTCTTTCTCTTTTGTGCATTTTTAGCATAAATTCTTTTCTAATTAAGTCTTTATTTATTTGAAAGTTATCATCTTTTATTACACTAAGTTGTGACTTTATAGAGTGATAATCTAAAGGTTGAAATTCCCTTTCGATTTCATATTGTGTTTCTAAATTTGTATGTTCTGGTTCATATATTGGTTATGGAATTATTGGCTCAAAGTCTACTCCTCTTAGATTATATCTTAAATTATCTTCTTATGTTATCCACCGATCTTCTAGAATTAGAGATAGGTGTTGATTGTCTGGAGCTTATGCTTGAAGAAGAAGCTTATCTATTAAGCATAGTAATAGATATGTCTCCTTTAGGAGTTTGAGTGGTCTCATCAATTTCTAGTTTTCTTAATGGCGTAGGATTTATAAGCTTAGGAAATTTTCAATATGTAAGAAACTCTATATCTTCGTGTTTTAATTTTTTTAGTACTAAAACTGTAGTAATTGAAGGGTCTCCTAATTCTATAAACATCAGTTTCTACTATCTTAAAGGCTTGAAAATCTTGGATTATATATATATATATATATATATATATATATATAACTCATGTAAACTCATTAGGTTTATTCTAAATTCATTTAGCTCATTTAATCAATTTAACATACTTATATAATCTTATACAAATTTAAATGACTTATTTTAACCTCACTTAAATTAACATCATTCCCAGGCTGTTGATATTTTTTTATTGTATTTATAATAAATTATCATAATCTTCTTTTTAAAATAACATTTAATTTTTGTATAAAAGTATAAAAATTAATTAACCTTTAATAATAATTGATAGGTGAATAAAATTTTTTTTTACCTTGATAAAGAAACCCTAGGGATAAATATTAAAAAATAAAAAAATAGAAACAAAACCATAACCATCCTGTGAATCGTGATGTAATAGTAGTATAGTACAACCCGTTTGAATAAATTTTTTGTATCTGAGGTGAAAGAGTCATTTTTAGTACTCTGTAGTATAATAAATACGTACTATCATCATTTACAATTTTTTTTCATGTATTCAATTTTAAATTTAATTGACTTAATTTTTAAAATTTTAAAAATAAGTACTCATTTATTAAAATATTAAGAGTATAGTTTTCATAAATTCGCATTTATCACAAACTCCATATATGAAAATTTATCAAATAAATTTTTTAAAAATACTTAAAGTCATTTATTATTATGTATAAATTTAATATAATATTATAAAAAATTATTGTATAAAATTCATGATAAATCCGAGAATATAATTCAAATATTATTGATAGTACGTATTCAATTTTTCAATACTGCATAACTATTAAAAATATTTCCCACTCATTCACCTAATTATTGTTGCAATTAGTAATTGATCTTTATTATCAAACAACCCTCTCAGCCACAAGCAAACTTATGGTCAATGTATGAATGATGAAATTCACTACAAGAAAGAAAAGGCTTTTATCATGGCACAAAACCGTGGCAAAATGTCTTAAATTCCATAGCAATTACACTTTGTCATGGAATTGAGTTCGTTGTCCACACAGCCATTGCTGAGCCCATTTGCCACAAAAATAGAAACCGTGGCAAAATTTGCCACATAATATAATACTGCCATGACAAGATGAAGAAACATGTCGTGGCAATTTTTCTGACATGGATAGTTTGTGGTTTAGAATATTGCCATCGACATTTGCCTCAGCTTTGCTATGGAAGTGGATAGCATCATTGGCAAGGTTTTTCAATCCCATGGCAATCTTCCCAACCCATTTTGCCACGGTTTTGAAAAACCATGGCAAATGGCTTGTGATGTATTGCCATATTTTACTGAATCTATGGCAAATTATCATGGAACTTTGCCACAATTATATATATTCATGGCAAATTTAGTATGTAGTTTGCCACAGATTTCTTATACCATGTAAATTACACTGTATACATACCCTCTTTGTTTGCTTCATTTTCCCCCCAAAATCTGATACAAATGTTAATACAGAACTGCCAAATCTACAACAGTTCCATTTGGCCAACATAATGAAACAAACAAACATGTCAATAAATATTCATAAATAAAAACTTAATAATCAACACAATATTCATAACAAATATCTAGTACAAATAGAAAGTTAATTACTAACTCAGTTAAAAATACATGTTCAAGAGAAAGAAATAAATGTGTGATTATTCCTCATCATCATCTTGCCTTCATCGCTATCTTCATCAATATTGAATTTTGACTATATTTTTTCCATTAATCATGAATAACGCTATATTAATTTACACTTCTCTGAAAGGGTTGCTCTTAGAAATTGCAACTCTTCAGTAAAAGCATTAACTCTACATTAGCTGCAACTCATTGGGTGTACATCCAGTAGACTGGGTAAAAGTAAAAGCACCTAATAATGAGACATCAGACCTAAATTCTTATGCACGACCCCTCTTATTCTTTCCTCCAATGGCTATCAAGAAAAGGGTAGAGTCATCAACTGAAGAGTCTTCACTTCGGAATGTTTCCTATAATGTTTCATATCCAGCCTAAACATTTTTTATTCACAAATAAAACAAAACATTAATTAAACAAATTTAACTTATTATAATAACTAAAAAAATTCATTCATGAACTATGATGGTTCTCACGTACATATGCATCAGCTGCTTTTTTATGTATTTACCTTGGTAGTTGAGATGGATCCTTGCTCTCCCTATACTTGATTCTCTTGAAAACCTTTGGTTGAGTAGGATCTCTACCCAACTTTAATGCCTATCAATATTATTTTAAAAAATAAATATTTAAGTATAATAAACATACATAAATGTGATTCTAATAATTAGGTAAATTAATATTGCCATTCATCTCTTATGCTTTGACAATGGAATAGAGCCACCTCCATGCATGCATCCCTCATCATTAGAAGCTTTATTTTACTTTTTCATTTTGCACTTCTTCTTATATTATGGCTTGTCCCATTCAGCTCTAAGACATCATGGGATAGCCACTGTTCATTACACCTATTCTTCCGAACAACTTTCAATGCGTCACGGACTAGATTAACAATTTGCCTGCCCAAACCTTCCGAGCAATGGCATTGCATTGTAGCTCCCATTTATATTTCTTCTACATTCAAACATATAAAGATATCTATCAAAAGTAGGAAAAGAAATAAACAATAAATTTGAAAAGATAACTTTTAATGGGGAAAACATTATTTGCCTACATATAAAATTAATTGCTTTGAAGATAATAATCACTAGGTGGATCCTCTTTAGTTTTAGGGTCATCACTGTTGTATTCTTCTTCTTCTTCTTCTTCTTCTTCTTCTTCTTCTTCTTCTTCTTCTTCTTCTTCTTCTTCTTCTTCTTCGTTAAGTTCATCGATATTATTAACTTCATTAGTAGTTTCAACCTCCTCTACATTAATTGAAGATGATTCTCTTTCTTCACCAACATTGGTGTTATCTCTTAAATCTTCACCATTTTGATCACTAACAATCAATTTTGGTAGCCGAGGTACTTCATCCTCTTGTAAAGGAAAATTTATTGTGCCATTAAGGGAATCAATTTTGTGCCTTACCTTTGTATTAATCACTACCAACCACCCTTGTTTATTTGGGGTTTTTTCTTGGCATTAGGTGCATATTATACTTGTTATGTTTGTTAAGAAAAAATGAAAGGATCAAACTTCCTATATTTCCTTACTCGCTTCACTTCCATTATCCCATATTTAGAGATCCTTGTTCCTTGATTAGATGAATCAAACCATTGACAATTGAAAAGGCTAGTCTTTTAGGCGCTCTAGGATACTCTAATTGAATTATCTCTTTAAGAATACTATGATACGAAATGTCTACTTCACTATATCCTATTCCTTTAAGGCACACTCCACTATTGCATACCATTCACCTCTTACTCATTGATTATATGTGAAATTTGTATCCATTCACAACATATGTATGCCATATTCTAACACTTTTAAAAAAGCCCCCAAGCCAAATCATAGAAAAATTTATCGTGTACCATATTTTCAAAATTATGTACCTAAGCATGATAAACACAAAGAGTACTTGAGTAAATTACATAGCCTCTAATTATGTGCCAAATTTCAAAGCTGAATACTTACATAATCTTGAAACCATTTTACAAATTCAGACTCAATATATTTTTCAACATCATTATTAGACATATTAGGAATTCATGCTTTTAAAGACTCAACATATATACTGCAACAAGGCAAAAGAAACATTAGATGCCATTATTTAATAGTAAAGAGTTGATTATGAAATATATAACCTATTTAATAAAAGGTTGATTTTTAGGAAAATTAAGAAAAAAATATAATGGTGCAACATCCATTTCCCTATCATCTAGATAAAGATGACAAATTTTTTCCCCTGGATAGTTAAAAAAAGAGAAAGGTAGATATTGAGTCAATGGTCCACCATCATCATTTTGAACCATTCTTCTAGTTCTAGATTGGACATGAGATTCAATGTAATAGAAACAAAATGTTCATGTCTCCTCACGGATATATGCTTCACAAATAAATGCTTCCATGTGAGCCTTATTTTTCACTCTCAAATGGATACATCCACCGATATTGTACAAGTTCATAAACTCTTGCTTCGTATACCTAGTTGATAGGTAAGTACTCCATTACATCGAAGCAGCCAGGTGAAAATATATTTTCTAGCTTACACAATATAATATATATATTTATCTCCATGATGTATAGATTTTCTACTTGGAGGCTTGCAGATGAGATATCTCTAAAACATTGGCTCAACTCTATTATGGTTTCCTAAATAAAGGCATGCAACCTACTCAATGCTATTGGAAGCAGTTTCTCCATGAATACATGGCAATCATGACTCTTCAGACTAGACAAAGTGACATATTTTGTCTCAACACATCTTGCCAAATTTGATGCATATTCGTCAGAAGCTTTAACTCTTGCACCCATTCACATATGGATCTTTTTTGCTCCATGTTAAATGTGTATTATGCCTTGGGTTTTAAATGTTTTACCATTACCACTTTCTTCTAGCTGTAAACCATCTCTTTTATAATACAACTTTACATCCTACCTTGCCTTAATATTATCTTTTGTCTTGCCTTTAATATCCATAATTGTATCAAACACATTTCCAAATACATTTTTCTCGATGTGCATGATATCAAGATTGTGCGGGTTTAACAAATCACACCAATAAGGTAAATCCCAAAAGATACTACTTTTTTTTCCAATTGTGTGCAATCCCATATCTTGGTAACTTACTTTGTTGTTTAATTATTGTAGGGAACTGACAAACTTGTCTAAACAAATCCATTCCTAAGTACTGTTCTGGAGGTGGTGATTACTCAATTTTAATTTTTAAGAAGTTATTCTTATTTCTTCGAAATAGATGATCCACTAGCAGAAATTGTTAATGACAATCAAAGTAACATGTCTTTCCCCCATTTTTGAGTGTGAATGCCTTTGAATTGTCCATACAAATTGGACAACCCAATTTACCAGCTGTTTGCTAACCAGATAACTTGTTGTAAGCAGGAAAGTCATTAATGGTCCACAGTAAGGTAGCCTTCATGCAAATATTTTGTTTTGATGAAATGTCATAAATTTGAATACCTTCATCCCATAACACTTTAAGTTCATCTACCAAAGGCACAATCATCTACCAAAGTACACGTCTATATTACTTTATGGATTATTTGGTCTTGGAATTATAATGGTTAAAAACATATGTTCCTTCTTCATATACATCACAAGAGGTAAATTGTATGGAATAATGATAACTGGCCAACAAGAATAAGGTCTTGAGTTTAAATTAAATGGAATAAAATCATCTGCACAAAGTCCCAACCTCACATTTCTTAGTTTAGATGCAAACTTTGGATGAATTTAGTCAAAATGCTTCCATGCTTCTCCATCTTATGGGTATGACAATACTCTTGGTTCACGATGATTTTCATAATATCATTGCATAACCTTGGCTGAGACATTATAAGCAAAAACTTTTGTAACCATAGAAGAAGAGATAAATACCATATTTGCTTATTTGGGGTCTCCTTCAACCTTTCTTGTCCACTCCTTGCCTCTTTATATATCTTCTTACTACAACATTTACAGTCTCTAGCATTGGCATAGTCTCCATAATACAACATACATCAATCTTCACAACAATCTATCTTTTGGTATCCACATCCAAGCTTAGACACAAATTTTTTAGTTTAGTACAAATCATTTGGCATCTTATTATCATTAAGTAAAATCAACTTTATTAATGTAATAATCTCATTACAACAAGACTCAGGCATATTATATTCTGATTTGATGCTTAAAAACCTAACAGCAAGTTACAATACAAAATGACTTTCACACCCATCCTACAATGGAGATTGAACATCATTAAGCATATCAAAGAATTTTGCAGACTTAGGATTAGGATATTCTGCCATGTAATCACTCCTAAAACTAGGGCCTGCAGTATCCATCATCATTTATTCATATGGATTCAATTTTACTCCATTTCGTTCATCATGTGCTGGAAGAGTTTGTGGTACATCTTCTCCATGATTATGCCAATAATAATAATGGGGCTGGAAACCTATTTTATAAAGGTGATCCCTTACCATATCTGGGACCCTAAACCTTGTACATTTATAGTTGAAACATGGACACTTGAACTTTCCTTCTCGCTTAAATACATGTAGTTGACAAGCAAATGCAATAAATTCCTTAACACCATCCAAGAACTCAATAGTAAGCTTGCTACAATTCGCATTTGTTCTATTGTACATCCATCTACGATGCTCAGGGACTTTCATATCTATGATCCATTTAAAAATTGTGCTATTAATAAATGAGAAACAATTCTTAGTTGTTCTATTGTACATCTAGGTCTTGAAACATTTATTTTATCTAATAAAACCTTTTTGGATCATGCAATACTAAAGACTAATGACTAGTATTACACTTGTTCAAAGACTAAAGACTAATGAACTTTTTCCTCTACAACCCATAAACAATACACGGATATATCATTTTAATTTGTTTTAACAATAAACAATATCACAAAGCTTCAGGTAAGTTATGTCTTTATCTCCTCTATAAAACTTTACTTCAAAGCTAATACTCTTGACTAATGAGTGAGTTATGTCTTTATCTCAAGATTATAAGTTCAAACTTTGCTTCAAGTAAGTCATGTCTTTATCTCAAAATTATAAGTTCAAACTCCGAATCTCCGATCAATCAATTGGCAAAATTTAAAAAAAAAAAGACAATCCTTTCAAGTGGGTGTGTGGGTGCATGTATGCGAAAGAGAAACATAAAACGTGCCATGCTCATTTGTCTAATTAAAGCAATAGCTAGGTAAGTCTAGAGATATTACTATACTAGCTAGTGTTAATATGAAGTTAAGGGTATGACAAATTAATAGATGATGTTATTATACATTGACTTGGTCTTGTTGAGTCTTCAGTACTCAAGTCTTGAGTGCTAGCTATCTTTGCGTCACATATGATTCAAAGCTTTCCTTTCCTTTCCTTATACTCCTACCTATGTGTAAAGCTTGAATCACATAGGCAGGTTCAATATATATGAACCCTTTGTTCACTCCTGAATCCCTATATCAATATCATGAAATCTCAAACCTATTGACCATTTTATGCATTCACACACTCTTCCTTTGTCTAGTTTCCATCTGTCAACTTTCAAGTTTCCAAATTCCTTTGAAAGAGAAAAATTGTAAGTATACTTTTTTACTTTTATACTCTTATAAATAAATTAAATCTTTTATAATTTGAAAGAGAATAACCCTGAACACAAATTTAAAAATAAATAATTGATTTTTCTTTTAAAAACTGTCGCATATTATTGAATCTATATAATATAGCAATATACATATGGGGCTTGCAAAAATCCATTTGGAGAGGAGCACCAACCGCTTACCTAACGCTTTACCACCACTAGGCACCACCACTATTTATTACTTTTCCACTACAAACCAAACGCGCCAATTATCTACACCCAAACCTTTCTCATTATATATATATCATATTTCTTTTTTCCTATTAAATTATTTTAAGCCTACGTCTAATAGTAATTTTAAATTAAGTTAGCTGAGCTTTTGATGTAATAATATAGGTTGTGTGACTAAGAATTTAATTTTTGTTTCTTGTTTATTTTTTATAATTAAAATAAAATTCAGCGGAACATGATAATATTTCATCTACACTTTAAACTCAAAAATATATACACGCTTTGAATTTTGATACTCTTTTGCCTACCTCTTGTCAATGGTCATCTCGTGTTTATCTGTCTATCCTGGGGTTGCTGCCCCATTTTTGACCTCCACTAGTAATGCTTTGAATTATACAAAGCATGAGAATTAAGTATGAATCATTAAACTCATGTTATTATTCTTTTCAATGTAAATTTTAAAGCTCAGTGACTTAAAACATCAATGCTAAGAAAAGAAAGAATATATTAGAGGTCCGTGTCTAGGAGTGTAAGTTGGGTATGCCAAACTCTGGCCCTTACAAATATATATATTCAGATATTTTTTAGATTCTCCAAAGCTTAACAGCTTGTAGGCCATGATGGGAGAAAAGGGAAAGATTCTTTAATTAATTTCCCCGAAACTGCAATGCCCTTTCTTTATTGCTAATCTAAGATAATATGGCTTTACTTCTCCATAGGCAAAAACTTGTAATGGTGGTTTTGTCAATTTAGTATTAGTGTCAGCCTTTGATGAAGCTGGCAGCCACATGTTTGATGGTGAGAACTAGCAGGAACGGCCCAAACGAAGAAGCAAGCCCAAATACATGTCCATGCTGGCAAGGACCAACCTGGCTAGAAGAAGGCTAAGTGCCAGACGCACCAACACTTGCTATTAGGGGTGTGCACTGGTCAAGTTGGTTCGGTTAAGGAACCAACTCGACCACCAAACCGAATAAGGAAAAATGGTTTGGTTCAGTTCGGTTAATTCGTTAGACAGACAAGATAACTGAACCAAACTGGACCGTTAACTGATGGTTTAGGCAGTTCGATTAATCATTTTAACCGTTAAAACATAATTCCATTTTAAAGCCTGAATCAACTCATGCATAAAAGTAAAGTCAACTAATTGCTGTTAAAGGCTCATATAACTGAAAGCTTTAGCCAAAATGGTAGAAAGCCATGAGCATGACTAGGTATGATCCAAACTAAATGAAAATCAGGGAAAAATATAAAGTATGGGAAGATCCAAGGGCAATAAATTATTCAAATTATCCCACAACTTCAACAGAAAATTAGGGAAAAAATAAAGTAAATCATCTTGAAATGATTTTTAAAACATTAAAGAGAACTATTCAACATGCTTAGCCAATTACAAGTAACTTCTTTTCAAGCAAAAAATTCAAAATATAGAATTAGAAATTCATTTAACTCACAAGAATATAGTAGGTTAACAATCCATAGTCCATAGTCTATACCACCCACTACTTCACATTTTTTCCTAAATAATGTTTTATTACTTATTTTTGCTTTTCCTGTCCTAAATTATGCTCCTAATTTTATAACACTATATTAAATATCAAACACTAAGAGAAATGACAATGTTAAGATATTTATGTAGTAGAAAAAAAATAATCGAAAAATACCTTTCATATTGAAATATCAAATATCCACTTCTTAAGCATTTAATTCATTTCAAAAGATCATATCACCCCATGAACAAATAAATTTGTGGAAAAAGTTTCAGACACCGATTATGTATATCAAGCACTATATTAAATATCAAGCACTTATGATCCACAATGCTCAAGCAGGTACTCCATATAAAAGAATATGAAAAGTTAGTAAAACAATCAGTATTAACCGCATCATCTATGGAGAAGCCTTTTGTCCACTTGATAAGGCTCCCAGAAGCCATTGATGATTGTATTATAGAGAATGAGATGGTAAAACCTAACTTCCTCCGTTTATCAGGAGGAACTTGAAAATCTTGACCTTCTTGGCCAACAAACTTCACAAGCTCTGCTGCAATATAGTCAAAGAGTGCCTGGATCATAATTTTTTTTTTTTAGATTCGTTATACTTCTCACACAACTGGATAAAGAAAATAATTGTTGTTAGGCAAAAAGAGCTTACTTTTGATGTCCTAACCATCAGATTATGAGTAATTGACACCTCAGTAAATTCTTGATTAACAGTACCACCATTCTTCCCTCCTAGTTGCACACGCAACACTCGGAAGTTAGTTCCTCCATGGTCCAAAGCATAAAATAGTCCTTCCTCTTTCCTACAAAAGGGAAGGATCAGCCATACAGTTTAATATTTATCCACCTTCTTTATATTAAGTTCAAAGTATTGAACCACAATATCAGACACGAGAAGAAATTCAATTCACTTTTAAAAACTTTAGCAGGTGAAGTATAAGATATTATTAACATATGCTCTTGCATAAGTATCATAAGCCCTAATCAGATTCACCTATGCCAGGCTAAAGAATATAGCAAATGTAGGGGAACAGGGGTACATGGTAGTCACAAGTGTACAAGAAGAGTTACTAAGTAAATGTAATAAGTTAGGGAATTCTGTTGGGATAGATGGCTAGTAGGAACTAAAGTCTATTAGCATTTTGATAGTTCCTTTAAATAAAGAGGTAGTACTCTATAGGGGTAGGCTGGTATTGACTAGTGAGGGAGAACTGGTGGATCTCTCAAATATCCACTACCATTGTATCTTTGTTTTTCTTGAATACTGGACAGGCTGCTATAGTCATAAAAAATTCCTTAGCATTTGGTAAAAGTAATTGCACAAGCCTTATTTTTAATGGTCTTGTATCCTAAAGTTTGTCTTGAGATTATGTTGTTTATACAGATTTTTCTCAAAGTTGGACATTTTATTTTTTATTTTTTGGTATATAGTATGATATACATTATACAGAACAAGAAGTTGGAAATTTAATTAGTTGCTAGTTATATTAGCATGACTCATCCCCAAATATCAACATAGGAATGGATATGAGCATAATAAGGCACAACATCTGCAATGAAAAGAAAGAAAGTTGGTTACTTTTATGGCTTCAAATGGAATAGAACCTGAAATTTTTTTGGCAAAAGATTAGAAATATTTTCTCACTCACATTTGAAAACTTGCCTCAAGGTGTTGTAGATACATCAGAACACTTCTGTATGGCTGAATATTCCACCTGGCCCTACCTGCAGAAGCAGCACAATACATGTAACTAATCAGTTTTCCTTTTTCTAAGCATGTGATATATATTGACACAGATCCTAAAATCTATACCTATGTCAAAAATATGCCACCCTGCTTCAGTCTAGGCTTGACAGTGAACTCATAGAAGGACTTTGTATATAGTTTATAACAAGGACCTCCTTCTATTGGGTCTGCTAAATCACCAACTATCACATGGTAGCTCTCTTCTCTTCCTTCTAACTTAGCCTTGCAACATATTTTATATTACTAGCTTCAATGATTATAAAAGATGATCAAACAAAGATAGGATACAAGTTGATAATTAGACCTGGCATCATTGATGATTATCTCAAGTCTGGGATCATGGAATGCTTCCCTGTTTACTATTAAGTGTGATTTACAAAATTCCACCACCTCCTACTCTCTAACAAGCATAAACCATGGATTTTAACCAATAAAGGATAATTAAGAAAAGTCAAATGAAAGAAGAGCTAGCTTTGTAAAAAGAGGAATTTACCTTATCTATATCACACATGACAACTTTGTTTATGGTCTTATGTCTTAGTAATTCCCTTGCAGTTGAACCTTCTCCTCCTCCCATAATAAAAACATTCTTTGGACTATAAATAAATAGAAAAAGGAAGATAATGAAAATATAATCAATTGCTATATAAATCTTTTAAGATCTTAGATATATTAAAGAGAAGAGAAAGTACTTCAGATGGTGAAGAAGAGCAGGATGAACAAGACA
>JASKGM010044859.1:0-21449 GCA_034509205.1 Ceratonia siliqua
CTCTCTAATGTGTTAGTTGTGTTGATGAGGATTGGAGGTTTTATTTAAAAAATTAGTTAATATAAAATTTTAAAAAAATAATGAAAATTAAAACTTTAAAATAGAAAATGACATTTTCTTTTTTACGTTTTATCAATTTTAACTTTTAGCTAGCTTCTAATTCTTGTTTACTTTCATCTTTTGTTTTATGATCCTTTTAGTCTCAGATTAACCTCGACCATGATTTTTAATTTAAATAATATTTTTTATAAGTACATTAAATAAAAAAATATTTTTATTAAATTATTTAAATAACATAAAGAGTCAAAGACTTATTATTTTCAAAAATATATTTTTTAAAATGTATTATTTATTAAAACAAAAGGACTTTAAAAGTTGAAAAATAATAACGTCTTTCAGCTAATCTTATGATTACCTAAAATAATAACGATAAAAATAAGTTCGTGGTTTAACAATAAGTGGGTTCCCATAATTTACAGTCCATTCCTCAAAAAAATTATTTTTCTTTTTATAATCGATACTTATTTATAATTATAAATTTCAATGAAATAAAGTTCTTGACCTTCTATTTATCCCTTCTTTTGTCTATGTTTCCACAAATCTTTAATTCAATGTTCTGGCTTGCAAACTTTCTTTCTCTTCGAATCTTATAAATGTTAGGATTTAAGGTTCGTTGTAAGATTTTTGGGTGAGTGATTTGAGTTGATTTGGAACTTGTAGATGAGGTTTGTTTCTTCTGTTTGTCTTGTGTGAATTCGTTATCTCTAGTTAACTTTAGTCCCATATTGTTTTGGTGTATGTGGTGAATCATGTTGTTTTGAAGTATATGTTTTGGAGGATCCTTTATATAAATATTTTAAGGGTTTTCTTTTTGGTGAACCTTAACACTGAGGACTTCAAATTATTTTGGTCAATGGTACTTTCTATGAAATCTTTCAAATGGCTATGGTGTCAACGCTTCAAATTTATTTTATTTGTTAGAATGGTATTTAGCATATGATATTTCCAAATTTATTTAACTTGATCTAGTCGAGGAAAATAAATATTAGATCAAATTTATTTAACTGAAATTGTGCTGTCTCAAATAAAGTGTTTTGAGAAAGTTTACATGGTTTCTTGGTTTAATTTTTGTGGTTTAAAGTGTGGGCTCTATTAAATGTTTCCTTATTCGAGGGTGGTCTTGGTTTGGATAATCTTCTTGGTTTCATAGGCTTTGTTGAATAAGTAATAAAGAAAACTTCAAAGCAAATCCTTGGGTTCTTAGAAATACTTCCTTTTCTTTATCTATTTTGATAAAGTCAAAGTAGGCCTTATTAAGAAAGTGGCTAGTTTTAAATAAAATATTCACTGGTATTTTCCTTCTCTATATCTTTTATTAAATTAATTATATCATGTTCTTAGCTAATACTAAATATATTGATTTTATTGTTCCATGCTTACAATTTTGTATGTCTCCCTTATAAGAATTTATTTATATTCCTTTCAAACTTCTAGTTTTCATATATTTGTTCGTAAATTACTTTCTCTACTTAATTCAAACTCTAAAGGGTATATTTAGTATTCTATACCTTTATGTTTTGCTGATAAGTATTCTCTATCTACTATATTCATTATTTTTAACCATAATACTTGGAATGTCATTACCTTGCTTTATTTTCATCAAACATTATATCTATTTTTTTTCTTTATCCGAATGTAACCATTCCATTTTTATTATACTATTTAAATAAGTTATAGAAATGTTGTATTGCATAGAAGTAATTTAGATCTAACTTGATGGCTACAACGTATTTTTTGCACCTTGTATATGAATTGCCCATGGACTATATAAGAGGCATAAGGAGTTACATGGGACGGGTACATGGTTAGCATCCGTGAGTTGAGCTCACTCTGGATGTATATATGATATATATTATCTATTACATAAGAGAGTTTTCTACGTGAAGAGCGAGTGGATTCATTCCCAAATTATATGTGTTTTTATATCACAATTACATGGATTTTTTACCATAAGAGCATAACGTTCATATATATATATATATATATATAATGAAATGTCTACCCTTATATTTTATATATAAACATGTACATGGATTTTTGAAGCTTACAAGTAATGAAATTTACATGGTTATTCTATATCGAAGTACATGAAAACTTCTTTATATCTGATATCATATGTATTTCAAAAATACATGAATTTTCATACATAAAGTATATGCATGTTGCATGAAACAAATTATTTGATATGAATCAGCAGTGATTTTTGATGTTATTCTTATAAATTATCATACAAGCTAATAGTGGAATTATGTACTCATTTTAATGAGCCAGTTATTATAACTATATAGTATTACTTTTAATTGCATTCTAATTAAATTGCAGGATTTTCGTAAACAAACTTTCAAGCTTTCTTATATGACAAATGGAGTAACAAATAACATCATTGGATAGTTGGGCTAGGGATGTTGCATTGTTTTGGGCTGGTTCAAGGATGTTATGTCAAGTTGTATATTATGATGATGCGTATATGGCCTACCTATGGGAACCTGTCCTAAAGAAGAGTCGGTCTACCCTGTGTGGTGTAGGCTGTTTGTGCATAAATTTTATGTTGCTTAGTGCACTGTTCTTATTCAGTTAAAAGATTATATTATTAGTCTTTGTAGTTGCATGATCAAGTGTAAATAATGATTGAGGCTTGTAGGATGTTACTCATGTGATAGCATTCCTACGTCGGTCACGTGCCTGAGATTTGGAATGTGACACTATTATGGTAATTGAAATGCTTAAAATATAATAAGTCACATTAAAAGTTAAAGAAATATATATCTATGATCTTTTTAATATTATAATATTTGATATGCTATATAGGACAAAAAAATTAAAAAAATTAACTAAAAACAAAAGAACAATTTGGGCTAGAGGCCATAGGAATATGAAGAGTGCCCCCAATAGTTTGTTTTTTAATTTAATTTCTCTTCTTCCCATTAATGAGGTCCAACCAACAGAGTGTTTTCATTCTTTTTCTTAGTTATGTTAATTGTTTGGGGTTGCACCCCCATTTTTTTTGTTTTTTATTATTTTTTAATTTTTATTATTTTTTTTAAATTAGTTAATTATTTTTTAGATCATTATTTTTTCAAATTTTTTAAAATTTAAAATTTGTTTTTTGTATTCTTAATACTATTCATCCATAATTTTTTTATTATTTATTTATAAGTTAAAAAATTTTAAAAAAATAAAAAATATCTCAAAAAATTCTCTAAAAAATATCGTATAAAAATAATTAACTAATTTTAAAAAGTAAAATAAATTTTTTAAAAAAAAAAAACTCCCCTGCGGAGTTTTCCCCTAATTGTTTAAAATGTTTGATGATATGTAACTGATTTAGACAATCATATTATTTTTTATACAATTTGAGGCATTTAGTATTATTCGTTTATTTTTAATCTTAGTTAGGCTAAATTATAGATAATTGACTTTACTGTTGATTCTTTAACATATAAATTATATTATCTTTATTATTAAGTCAAAAATCCCATGCTGTACCAAAAAAAAAAAAATGGCATGAGAAATCCCCGTATTTAATTAAATTCATTACTTGATCAGTTTAAGTTTTTAACGCAAATAATCCACGTACGATAGGTCCAAGAAAGGTACAAAGTGAAATTCGTTCAGAGTGGACACTTGGAGTGGGTTGTTTCTGGATTTTGACTTTCAAAAGTGAGACCCATTATAATACTTAAATGAAAAGACTCTCCCACTTAACTAGTGTTTGGGGTTGGGCTCTTCTCTTGTTTCAAGTAGTAACAAATCCTCAATTGCAGTTTGATACGAAATATCACATTGAATTTATAAGAAGTTAAATGATATAAAGTGCTTACTTTAATTACCAAGTCAAAAGTAATATTTAGCGTGTATATATCTATACTAATATATATGTATATGTTTGGGGTTAAACCATTAGATCAAATTTGTTATTATCATTCTTATATTGCCTTTTTATTTTTTTCTCTTTTCCTTTCTCTAAGGGATAATGGTGTTAGCCAATATTATTCCTATATATTCTTTTATCATCATGAGAAAGATTACGACTTTGAAGAACATGAGAAACAATTCTGGATCTTGGGTGATCTAATCTGAGATGCCACCTCAGAAACTCAGTATGAGTACAAGGTAAAGTATGAGAAGACAAAGAATTAGTTGACAAAGTCTCCGGAGCAGAAGGAAAGCTTGTCGGAAGACTTGATGATTAATTGAGGATAGGAAGTTTGTCAAAGACATAGAAAACTTGTGTTAAAACCTTGTGTTTTAACAAAACACACACCAGGATGAAACTCAAATAGACTTGGTTATCCTTAACAAACAAAAAACTTAAATTCCCTCATCCTTTTTTTTTTCTTAAACAAAAAAGTTATATCTTTTTTTTTTTGGTTGACTTAAATACAGTTTTAATTTTTTTAATTTGACCATTTTATTTTAATTTAAATAATATTGTTCTTCTATATTTTTAGAAGTTTCAATTAAGTCTTTCCATTATATTAACACTTCTTGTTGTTCACGTTGTATAAATATTTGACAAATCATTAAATGAAATCAAGCTAAAATATATTAAAAAAATGAGAGGGGAAAATAAAATCATATGCATCATTCATAATTCCACTTAATGATATATCAAATAATCACTCATTATAAATAATAATAGGAACACACTAATTTATTGCAAAATAATCATTTTATGAATGAAAATATGATAAAAACATGTAATTAAAACTTTTTAAAATATAAAAGGATAACATTATAAATTTAAAGTGAGGGAAACAAAATAAAGTGAGAGAAATGTGTGCATATACTTTTAACTTTAAGGCATATAAAATAAATAACGCGTTGGGTTGGATTGAGGGTGAAGGTGGCATGGGGCCTTTTTGGTATAGCCTCTGTATCAGTTGCAGCCTCACTTTGCCGAGTTTTGTTCATGTAGGAGCTTGCCTTAATCATAAATGAATTGTGGAGATGCTGGTCACTTGGCCCACACAAGAACATGATTTGGTCTTATGGCCGCTTGACATTTTCATTAGTATTTGGACTCATTCATGCCAAGCAAAATTACAACCACACCTACTACGAAACAATTGCTTTTAATTAGTGTTCTCACAATAATAGGATTAACGTTTTCTTTTGTGACCCATCAAAAGCGTTAGTCTTACATTTATAAATTTGAACATTATCTTCATAAAAGATGTCTTGCATCACGTTTACAAGGCTATGGCTATGATTAACAGCTTAACATTAGAAAAGTTTCCATCATAATTTCGGCTTTATCATATGCTTGAAGAAAGGAACCAATTTATATTTATTATTTTCCTTTGACAAAGGGAATGTATCATATGAGAGAGACCAACCTTCCAAATGAATCACTTAGCAATTTTGCACCATAAGCTTTGCTCCACATCTATAAGAACAATATCAATGGAAGAATGATAGGTACTATTTAGACCCTTGATTGAGCCAAAATATTGTATATTTTATACATTTCGAGCTAATATATTTTAATTCTTTTACGACATTATTATTGGTTTTAAATAAAAAAAATTGTTAAGAGGCATAAATACAAGTTGTAATTTAAATTAATTAATAACATGTTTTTGTTTATTTTATAACTTGTGATTTAATTGAGTAATATTACTTCCCATGCACAACACATTTTTACTATTCTCATTCCTCTCGCTTACCTTTTATATATACTTTTATTCCTCCATCTTATCTCCCTTATCCCTTGTGCGCCTCCTTGCTAGTGCTTCGATACCTTATCAGATTAGTCTAAGAAGAATGGCAAGAATATACACAAAAACCATAGGCAATATTTTTCCCTCAGAAAACAAGTGGTTCAGTAGCTTGGCCAAAGACTTAGCTAGTTGCTTACCTCCGCTTAGCCTTTATTATTGAGCAAATGTTAATTACATCAGTACATTACCATTAGGCAACTAAACAAACAATTAGTCACCTAAAACCTACACTAACTTAAATGTAACAATAAGTCTAACACAAATGATGGGCTCAACCCACTCACTTACTCCAACTCACCTACAAGATCCTAAAGCAATAGGCTTTATGTGAGCCACAATAAAAAAGGGTTAATTCTATTTAGATGCATTTAAAGACGCTATAATACAGAATGTTGTTTTCTTTAAAAGTGTTTTCCTCTGCGATGATTTAACCACCTTCTAATTTGATTAATGTTGATGCATGTGTCAAAGCGAGAGGTTGTTCTGGATATCTGGGCTGTGTAATCAGGTCAGGTTGCATAGGTAGGTTGGGTCGGTCTGCAAGTCACCTATTGAAAACAAGTAATAAGCTCAAAGTTAGGATGCTGGACCCGTGCTCTAATGCTTAAGTTAGGTTTTGTCCAAGTTGAAAGTGGGAGAGTAATAAGACCAGTAAAAAAGTGAGTCATACCCAAGGGGAGGGTATTTATAGGCTGGCCAGGGGTTCTTTGATCTATTTGATGGGCCCCTAATCCAACCATTGGGCCTTTGAGATAAGCCTACTGGTCAAGTCCTCTACGCTTGCACCTAAAAAATAAGCTCAGGGGCTTCGGTCATTATGGTTGGAAAGCGACAATTCGGTTAAGGATAAAGATTTTCGGGACATGTGTTCATGGTGTTTGGTTCGTAAGTTGCCTCAATTTTATCCGTTAGATCCTTTATTGTGAGTTGTTGGATCATGCTTGAAGTGACTTTTGCCCTTCATCGAGTTTCTGCTATTTCATTTCTAACCGTTGGATACTATGGGTCCTGGCCATTGGATATGTTTTAGGATTCCTACAAATAAGAGGATGTTGTCACTACTTCTTTGCTTTCACTTTCAACTATTCTCTGGCACGGTTCTTGGAGATATCTTGTGCTCATGTTTTCAGTGCTCGTGCTTTCTCTACTTGCCAAGGTTAGTTCCTTATTTTGATTTTTTTGTTCTTCGGGTTAGTTGGTATGGGTTGATTATTCCTTGACCCTTTTCATAGGCTATCGAATCGGGTTTGGTTAGGGTCATTACTCAAATGTAGATTTTGGCCATTTTCAGGCAAAGTTTGGACTAATTACTTAGCTAAAACATTTATTTTTGGTCGTTTTAGGTTAAAGGAGATGAGGTCAGAAATATCGAGTTCACGGTCCCTTCATTCCAGTTACTCCCCTAGAGGGGTAGTTGGAGTTTCTGACAGGGAGTTAGCCGATGGATCTTTATTTGATTGGGTGAATGAAGACATTCTATCCTAGCACTTGTGTTTTTGTTCTGACCTTATACTATCATTGAAAGAACATTTTTCCATTTTTTATTAGGCAAATAGCTCATTTGATGTAGAGCCATGTCCTAATGGGGCATCGGTTTGTGATTGTAGTCATAAAAACATGTTCTTTGTTTTTAATTTCTATTTCATTGAGAAGGTTCGTGCCACCCTGCCTCTACCAGGTTTGAGATAGAGTTTTTTATGGAAATGAATATTGCCCCTACCCAACTTCATTCCAATAGTTGGGGGTTCTTACAAGGGTTTCAAAGCCTTTGTGATCTGCTTGAGATTCACCCTCTGGTTAACAGGTTTTTCTATTTTGTTGGTTAAAAGATCCCAACCAGGGCAAGGATTCTTATATCTTGTTGCTAGGTCAACACAATCTCTAATGAATCCTCCCGAGGAATCTGCTAAGGAGTGAAAAGATCAATTTTTTGGGTCACTGTTCTTAACAACGGCCCTCAACAGGCCTTCTTTTTAAATGAGATAGGGTGTCCTCGCTTTTCTTTAAGGTAGAGATAGCATTTTCATAAAGTTTGAGCAAAGGATTTTAGTGATTTCAACGCCGAGGGTCTGGAGAGGATAGTGAGTCTTGGTTTATTTATTAATGAGCGTGCTTGGGATGTTAAGCTTAAGGCTATTTTTTTAGTTACTAACTTTAATTTTTAGTGTAGCCAGTCTTGTTTCTTCCAAAGAAATGAATAGGTTACCTAAGCTGGCTTGCTTGCGCAAAGTCAAGGTTGAATCTTCAAAGGTAACCTCTGCCACTCTCATAACGATGGTTTGTTCAATCGAAGTGGAAATTGCTTATGAAAAAACACCAGTTAAGGTCGGTGGTTCTTCCAAAAGGAAGGGCTCGGCTTCATCCAAATATCGCCGTGCCACTGACAGTGTAGAGGATAAAGGTCGGTTCTTCAGTCCTAAGGTCAAAACTATTTCACTTAAGGAGTTTAGCAACCAAGGTACGACCTTTTCTATTTGTTTTGTTGCTGATGGCGTCCACCAAGCTAGGTATCCCACGGTTTCTTTTTGGAATACTAGATTGGATGTGGGTTCCTTGGTGGACACCAAGTTTTTACTATCCTCGAATGCTTAGAAGTTGAGCTCGGTTACTATTGTTTGTCTATCTTAACATGATGTCACTAATCATGCCCAGGGTTTGGTGGTGGCCCGAGTATTGGAGAAGCGTGTAGGCGATTTTGTTGATGAGGGCATCCACTTTAGGGATGAAATTTTTGATATGAGGGAAAGGCTCATGGAAGTTGATAAGGAGCTGGGGCAGGTGGCTGTTGCCCGAGTTTAGGTAGTTGAGCTTGAAGAGGAAGTCTAGCGGGCGAATAAGGGTTTGAAGGCCTCAGAGAAGAGGGTTGAGGCTTTGACAGTCAAATTAGCTAAGGATAATCGTCGATTAAGACGTACCGGAGCTTCTAAGGGGAGGATGAAGGAATGTGCTAAGAAAAAGATTAACTCAAATTATCTGATGGCCTTTAAAGATGATTTTGAGCAGTGTCGTGACTAAGTCAAGTTGTTTAGTCATGACTTCCCTTTAGACGACTTATATCCTTTGAAGATAATGAGGTACGCAAAGGTTGTTGAGCCATGTGACAATGGTCCTGAAGACCCGGTCTTCCTTGTTTCAGAGTTTGTAGAAGATGCTGATTCATTGTTGGACTAGATAGCTTATCATGAGACTTACTTTTTACTATGTATTTTAACCTTTCTCTGGTATATATATTTTTTTGTTATTGGATTTGTATTGGCTAAACTCTTGGAATCGGTTGGCTCTCAAAGAGCTTTGACAATTAATACTTTGTGTGGTCGACTTTCAGAAAGACTTGATTTTGTGCATGTTCGATTTCAAAAAGCCTTGATTATTGTTTTTTAGTGTAGTCATCTTTCAAAAGGCCTCAATTGTTGTTGACTTGGTTGGTTTTGCTTTTGGACTTTGGTCTTTTAGGTCAACATTGGAGAGCAAAATCATTCCATTTTATAATTTTTAAGATTTGTTACATTCCAAGCGCGGGGTATTAAGTTCCCTTTGAGAGTTGCCAATTTGTATGCTTCCTTACCTAGGACTTCTTTTACCTAATAAGAGCCTTCCCAAATTGGTGTCAACTTTCCTTCCGATATGTGTTTCCTGGAGATATCCATTATTCTTATGACAAGGTCTCCCTGGTTGAAGTTTCTAAGTTAGAATATGCTATTGTAGTATGTTGCTATTCTTAGTTTGTAGGCCACCATCCTGAGGTGGTCTTTTTCCCTTTCTTCTTCTAGTAGATCTAAGTTTACTTGCATCTGTTCACTATTTTTCTAGAGCTTATGGTGCTTCGATCTCCACAAGGATCATTGTTTCTTCTTCGTAGGTCAACTTGTAGGGTGATTTTCTTGTTGACTTTTTAGTACCTATGGGAATTATTCTGTCCACCCGCCCTTAGTTTGTTCTAATCTTTCTTTTTCCCACCAAAATTATCCAATTTTTCGTTTCCACCTGCCCATTTGCTTTGGGATGTTCTACTGACATGAAGTTTAGTTGAATATTGAGGTCGGCACAAAATTTTCTGAACCCTATATCTGTAAAATGGGTTTCTTTATTGGTTGTTATAGTGTGTGGGATGCCGAACTTGCTTACAATAAAAGTTTGAACAAATTTTTTTAGCTTGCTTAGCAGTTATGGTGGCTAGAGGTTCATTTTCTATCCACTTAGAAAAGTAATCTATTGCTACTATAAGAAACTTCCTCTGGCAACTCCCCTGTGAAATGGTGCCTAACAGATCAAGGCCCCATATGCAGAATGGCTACAATTTGGCTGTCATATAAAGGTCAATGGGGGGTTCTATCTGGCGATGAGAGAATCTTTAGCACTTGTCGCATTTCTTGGAGAATTTGGTTACTTCCCTCTTTAAGGTTGACCAATAGTATCTTGCCCATAATATTTTGACTGCCAGTGATTGAGCTCCAACATGATGCTTGCATATGCCCTTATGTATCTCTTAAAGAAGGTATCGGGTTTCCTCCGAGGAGAGACATTTGCGTAGAGGTGTATAGTGTCCTCATTTATAAAGTGTCTCTCTTATCAAGTAGTATGCATTGGCTATTCTCTATAACTTATGTTCCTTAGCTTTGTCAGCCGACAAATTTCTTATTTTTGGGTAATGTTTGATTATAGTCATCCAATTTGAAGGTTGATTGTTTATCTTAAAGTTTTTTAACTTAAATGCTGCGATTTACTAGTGTTTCCTGAATCACGGTTTGGTTGTTTCTTGGTTTTTTACTGCTGGCTAGTTTGGAGAGTAGGCCAGCTCAGGTGTTTTTGTTTCTCAGGGATATAGTGGATTTTGAGTTGTTTTAGGTCGAAGGTAAGGGTTTTTACTTTCTCTAGATACTTGGCCATTTGTGGGTCCTTTCCTTGGTAATCTCTTTTTACTTAGCTAGTGATGAGTTATGAATCTCTCAATACCTTTACGATGCTGGCTTCATCGTATTTGGCTTGGTTTTTAGAGGTTAGGAAATCAAATCGGATGGATTGTTAAACTGTTATTTCTTTAGGCCTTCCATGATTATTCCTGCATATCCCCCTTTTGGGTTTGATGAACCATCTACTAATAAAGTATACTCGAGTTGTTGGCTAGTTTCATGGGGGTTTCTGGTGAGTTCGACCATGAAGTCCGCTAAGGTTTGTGCTTTAACTACTCCTCAGGGTTTGTATGTGATTAAGTGTTTGGATATTTATACCATCCAGCTTAACATTTAGCTAGCCATATCAGATTTTTGAAGAATATATCTTATTGGATGGTTTGTTCTAACTATTATATGGTGCTTATGGAAGTAAGGTCGAAGCAGGTGGGCTGATAGCAATAACGCAAAGGCAAGTTTTTCTATCTTTTGGTATTTTAGCTCTGGTCCTTTGAGAGCATGACTTGTGTAGTACATAGGTAGTTGATTTTTTCATGTTTCTTGGGCAAGCTTCTAGCTGACGGCAAGCTCAGATGCAACGAGGTAGATGTAAAAGGTTTCACCTGTTATTGGTTTGGATGGGATTAGGGGTGTGACTAAGTATCCTTTGAGTTGATCGAAGGCTAGTTTGCATTCTGGGGTCCATTGGAAGTTTTTTACCTTTTCTAATATTTGGAAGAAAGGCTGAGCTCAGTCGGCTGACTTGGACATGAAGCAGGTGAGTGTGGCAATCCTCCCTATTAACTTCTATACTTCTTTGACTGATTTAGGGGATTCCATTTTGATAACTACCTCATATATTTTTGGACTGGCCTCTATTCCTTAGTGAGTTAACATATAGCCTATGAATTTACCGGTCTCCATGCCAAGGGCATATTTGGTCGATTTTAGCTGCATGTTATGACTTCTTAGCTAGGCAAATATTTCAGCTAGGTCGGCTAGTTGATCTTCTTCTATTTAGGATTTGACTAGTATATCATTAGCATATACTTCAACATTTCTTCCTATCTGGTTCCTGAAGACATTTTCCATTAAGCATTGATAAGTGGCACTGGCATTCTTCAACTTAAATGGAATGACCATGTAGCAATATGTTGCTATTTTAGTGATAAAGGTTGTCTTGTCCTCATTGTCAGGGTGCATCTGAATTTGGTTATAGCTCGAGTAGGCATCCATGAAGCTTTAAAGTTTGTAACCTAAGGTACTGTCAACAAGTTTGTCTATGTTCAGGAGTGGGTGTTGATCTTTTGGGCAGGCCTTGTTCAGGTTGGTGAAATCTACACACATATGCCGCTTCCCAATGGATTTCTTTACCAAAACCACGTTGGATAACCATGATAACCATGTTATGTATGTAATTTATCTAATAAACCTTACCTCCAAGAGTTTTTGGACATCTTCTTGAACGGTTGCTTGTCATTCAAGACCGAATGGTTGCTTCTTTTGCCTTTTATAATTTTTCCTTGTATTAATTGCTAGTTTATGACATATAAAGTTAGGGTCTATACCTCACATGTTATATGCTTTCCATGTGAACAGGTTACAATTCTTTGAGCTACTTTACTAACTTCTAGAGTTTTACTGGAGGAATGTTTAACCACACTCTTACTGGAAGTTAGTTACCTTTTTCCAACCCTACAGTTCCCATTTTTGTAGGGAATTTTAGTAGCAGGTGCCTGGTGGACACTATGGTATAGACCTTGTTCAAAGATGGCCGGCCAAGGTTGATGTTATAGGCAGTGGGGCAGTAGACAATCAAAAATTGTACTTCTGTATTGGTTAAGCCAGGGTATTCTCCCAGGGTCACCCTTAACTTGATTGTGCCTTTAATTTCTACATGGGTGCTGAAAAAACTGACCAGGGTTCCTGAGTAAAAAATGAGTGTCGATGCTAGAGAGATCGAGCTTAAGAAAGGTATTGAAGAGCACATTTATTGGGATGGGGGAGCTGCTTTTCTTAACGTTGTTGGGAAAACCCTACATTTAAGCTCTTCCATTATGCCATTTAACATCATGACATTGCTGTAGTTCTCTACATACTCTCTAAGGTCAGGGGATTCGTCATACGACTCTAGTTGTGGTTGTTTAAAGCGGCATGGTAGACGTAATTTACTATATGTTAGGTGAAAAAATACCCTTTTGGAGTGGAGGGCGACTAGGGGTCTAAGGCTATTTGGGGTATGGGCTAAATGAGGTGAGGGGGCATTTTCAGTTTTGCTACTTACATCAGTTGGTTGATGGTGTGACGAAGGTTCTTGTATGGACTTTGCCAAGATGGGGGAGCTCTAACTTGGTGGTCTGCCAGGTTAGGGAGGGCTCGGGATTTAACCATGTTTTCTTTTTGCTATTTTTGCCTCTTGAAGTCCTCTAGCTTAGCTTTCTCGATTACTCTCTCTTGCTCAAGAGATTCTATCCTCTGCATGAGGATTTGCAAGGTATCTTCGTGGGGATAGACCACTTGGTGTATTTGAGGAGGTGGGATTCCTTAGGAATAGGAAGGGTTAGCCTGTTCCCCTGCTAACAGTTGTCTGTTAGGGTTAAGGGCATATGGAAGCTTGCTGGGGGTCTCTCCTTGGGCAAGTGGGATGAATGCATCCATGAGGTCAAACACAGAATCGGCTGAGAGATCGGGAAGGTTCCAA
Organism: Ceratonia siliqua; assembly: GCA_034509205.1. Classification (NCBI taxonomy): domain Eukaryota; kingdom Viridiplantae; phylum Streptophyta; class Magnoliopsida; order Fabales; family Fabaceae; genus Ceratonia; species Ceratonia siliqua. The sequence goes on from JASKGM010044859.1 coordinate 13,374, forward strand.
AGAAAGTTCCTACAGACAGCGCCAAATATCGATGTCTGTGTCTAGATAGGAGGTTTGTTTGGATATATGGGTTGAGTAATCAGGTCAGGTTGCATAAGCAGGTTGGGTTATTTGCAAGGCACATGTCAAAAACAAGTAATAAGCTCAAAGTAGGGGTGCTAGACCCGTGCTCTAATGCTTAAGTTAAGTTTTGTCCGAGTTGAAAGTGAGAGAGCAATAAGACCAGTAAAAAGTGAGTCACACCAAAGGGGAGGTTATTTATAGGCTAATCAGGGGTCATTTTGTCCATTTGATGGGCCCCTAATCCAGCCATTGGGTCCTTGAGGTGGGCTTGATGGTTAGGTCCTTTACAATTAGCAATTTATAGCTACATATGCAAGAGGTTATTGTCAATGTGCCAAGATGAAGGTAATTTTCATCTATATTCAACAATCAAAATAAAATAAAAATTTGGAACCACTTGATTAATTATAATTAACTTCCTCAGTAAACAGGGTCCAAATATAAGATCAAAGCAATTATCCCCAACAATGGGAATAAAATGATCATAAGCAATATAGCAACAAGAATTATAATCAGTGGAGTGAATCTTTCATGGGTTTGAACTTTGAAGTTTGAATTGCAAAATTAATCTTTAAAGCATGGATTCTGTTGGGTTGATTGCTTAAGATATTCAAATAGAATGTACATGTAGTTTAAAGAGGGATAGATTAAAATGTAAAAGATAAAAATAACTGGTAATTTAGATAGTATGGGGCAAGTAGCAATGGGGTATATAAATTTGGATTTAATTGTAAAAATTAAAAGATTAGAAGAGAAATTATAACTAAAGGTAAAAATTAAGGTGAGTTTCTTAGTTTTTCCTAAATTCAAGTGAATGTAGTGGATGTCTATTAACTGTTCAACAATTATTTATATACAAAGAATTTTAAATTTTATTGATCAATTTTTTTTTTATATATGATAGTACAAAATATTAAACCTAAAACTTAATGCCAATAACATAATTTTCTCATCATTAGATCATATATAATAAATTCTTAAATTCATTCACTACAAGAAATTTGACTTTTAGTGGCGACTTTTCTGTGATGAACTTAAAAGTCGTCACTAAAACAAGGTTTTCTGTGATGACTTATATATGTCGTCATTGAATGTAGTTGTCAGCCATTTTTAGTGACGACTTTTAAATTTCATCACAAAATCCAACATTTTCAGTGACAACATTAATTTTTCGTCACAAAAGATATCTAAAAGTCGTCACTAAAAGTTAAAATTTTGGACCAAAGCACTATTTAGTGGCGACAATTAGAATGTCGTCACTAAAAAATTTTTGTGACAACTTTGACACATAACTAAAACAATGTTTTTTGTGACGACATCCTAACTGTCGTCACTGAAAACAAAGTTTTGTAAACATTCAATGACGACATTAATTTCTCAATGTCGATACTAAGGACTTTTTGTGACGACATGCATATATCGTCACAAAATGTCTGTACTGTACGACATGTATATATCTTCACTAAATGTCTATACTGTACTAAGGACTTTTTGTGATGACTTTAATATATCGTCACTAAATGTCTGTACTAAGGACTTTTTGTGACGACATGCATATATCGTCACTAAATGTCTATACTGTGCTAAGGACTTTTTGTGACGACTTTAATATATCGTCACTAAATGTCTCTACTGTACTAAGGACTTTTTGTGATGACATTCATATATCGTCACTAAATGTCTGTACTAAGGACTTTTTGTGACGACATGCATATATTGTCACAAAAGATAAGTTAAAAAGAAATATTTTCACCCATCACGAAGAAACTCTTCACTTCTTTTTTCTGCTTTTCTCTTCAGTTTTCCATTTTGCTCGTTTCTTCCTCTTGGCCAGTAGCCAACAACCACCACACCAGCCACCATCCTTCATCATCGTTGTGCTCGCCAGCCACTGGTTCCTTGTTGTGTTCTACAGTAAACTCCAACCCAGCTAGCATCACAAAACCAGCCACCATTCTACAGTAAACTTGGTTCCTTCTTCCTTGCGTTCAACTACTGAATCTTTTGCCAAGTAAATGTTAAATCCTAACTCAGTTAGCTTAGTTCTTTCTTGCTTTGTTTTGTGGTTTTGATTTGGGGTTTATTGCTTTTCTGGTTTAGGGGTTTGGGGTTTATGACTATTCTAATTTGGGGGTTTAGGGTTTATGGCTATTCTAATTTAGGAGTTTGAGGTTTATGGCTATTTTGATTTAGGGGTTTGGGGTTTATAGCTATTCTAATTTGGGGGTTTGTGACTATTTTGATTTGGGGGTTTGTGAGTGTCATTTTCAGAAATTGATAACTAACAAGGTGATGTGCATGTTAATAGAGCAAATGAGTGTCCCTAATTTGAAATGCTTATAAAATATAATAGATGGAAGAATGTGTCCCTAAATTTTCAGTCAATCCCATATCAATCTCTGCAAGGATAACTAGTATGGGATTCACTTCATGCTTAAGCTAAGAGAAGAGATTAACAGCCCGACCATCCACATATCCTATAGCTTAACATTTCTGGCAACTAGTTTTGGCTATAAACTCCTAAATCCATTTTTGAACTGAACAGACACCATAGGAAAAGGCACCAAGACTTAGCCTCTAGCTAGCACAAAAAGACAACATAGGAAAGGGCACCCCAAACCATTTGTGAACAAGGTCACCCTCACCACAAAAGAGTTTAAGCTTTCCCCCAAGTAACTCCTATTTAACTTCAAGCCAAGGCTGCTATAGATACCTTTACCCTATAGGGACTCTGTTACTTGTGTTTTGACCTATTCCTACCTCTCAATACCCATACCAAACCACCATTACAAAAATTTTTAAACATATGGGATAAACATAACATGAAAATTATGACAAAAAATATAAAAAAATTTGAAAAGTGGTCAAACAATGGAATTTGGCCAAACTAGGGTGGTGCTCATAGCATAGCAATGAGTTATGTTTATCATGCCATTTTGCTTCAACTGACCAATTTTCAAGCCATTCTGAGAACATTTGTCTGTACAAAATCATGAAAATTAGCCTAAAACCACATGTTTTCACCAGAAAACCACCAAAACAAGTAATATCAGAGGTTAGTGAAGGGTTAGTAGTCAATAATACTCCTAAAAATAATTTAAGCACATGAGAAGACTAAAAGACTAAATGTAAGGCTAAACTAATATATAGAAATTGTGTTGATCAAAATATCTTATGGTTTGTATGATGTATAAATTTTGTTCCTTATTTGCTTGTGTTATGTTCTTTGTTCAAGTTTTAGTTGACTATCTATATATATCTTGGTTTCGTATTTTAATGGTTGGTTGAGCTTGTGTTCTGGTTGAGCTTCTGTTCTATCTTTTAATGGTTGGTTGAGCTTGTGTTCTATCTTTTAATGGTTGGTTGAATCTACCAACACTTTGGATGTCTCACTTTAATTAACTAGAAGAGAAGGGTTATTTGAAACTGAAAAAACAGCTTTAGGAGCTCTCTTTTGCTTAGTAGACACTCTTTACTTTAGCAATTACAGTTCTGAAAGTTTGTCTTTAAGATGATCATGGTGTAAGAAGGAAATAGACAAAACAAATTAAGTTAGTAAACTAACAAATGAGATAAAGTTCATTATTTATATTAACATTCTTACTTGAGAAAATTAATGCATATATGGATGCTCACAGAACTTACTAGTTTAGTATAAGGCTTCTCAAATATCTCATTCGTTAGCATTGACCAAAATACAACTATCTGATAGTGTGGCTTAAATCTCAAAGCACTTGTGAAACTAACATTTTGCAACCTTAAAAAAAAATTTTTGTTGCTGTTGAAGTTACATTTGAAAATTGGAATAAGGTTTCCCTACTGGAACTTCTGATTCCATGAGAGGAAACATGGAAACATGTCTAAAAAAGAAAAGAAAAGAAGAGAAAGAATCAAAAACACTGAAATGAATATTTTCTTCCTCTCTAGAATTCTTTTAATTTAAACTTTTTTCTCTAAGATCTTCTAAGATTTTTTCTCTCTCTCTCTTTGAGCTTCCAACCTCTTTTTATAGAGGAAATCTAATAACTTGCTTATTTGAGATAGGCTAAAACTCTTTTATCTTAAGGAAATAGATATTATTTTCCTAGAAGAAATAGCTAATTTCTCACTTCAGCAAATTTGAATTTGACAATTTATTATTGCTAATCACATTTCCACTAATGAGGTTATATAGTCCATGGGTTTTCAGTTGAGGACATAAACTAATGAAACTACATTTCTTACATAATTATCATTTCACGCTAAGTTTACCTAAGCATAGCCAATAAAATGAATATACACATGTATGTTTAGCCTCTTATACATAGAACAAACTTGAATACTCAAAAGGCATAGAAATCCCCATTCGTTGCACATATGTGCACTTATTTTTATCTTGAGTTCCTTTTAATCTACATGTAAAGGTTATTTGTCTATTTTCATATATTTTCTGTTACTTTTTTTTCTCTTTGCATTGAAGGACTTGACTTGTAAATAACAAAGAGATATATTTTTTTCTCTTTATAAATTATTTTTAAATAGTACTTTATAGAATTTTTTTTATAGTGCAATAGTGCAAGCTAGTGTTTATAACATAATTATAACATTAGCAACTTTTAGAGTCATATTGTATCCTATTGTTTGTATTCTAGCCTGAGCCATAGTAAATCCCAAACGGTTAAATGCTAATATTGTATGCATATCATCTTGATGTATAGTATAGTGGTTGTTGAAACTATCTAACTGTTTGTATAATTATAGGGAATAATGGTTGATAAAGGTTGGATACAAATTATGAATAGAGTTTATCTAAGGTATATAAGGGGAGTAGATGACTTTCTTGACTTTGCTTGTAATCAATCTGGGGTGAATAATAGAATTCGGTGCCCATGTGAAGTATGTAGAAACACGATATATAATAACTGAGCAACAAAAAGGAAGCATCTCGTTCAAAGAGGATTTTGGAGAAGTTATAAGGCTTGGGAGTTCCATGGGGAACCTCCAAAGACAACTTCTCAGTGTCCTGATGTTGGTGAATCTAAGGAAGACAATAATGTTATTGAGGATGATAATATTAGAATGGTATATGATGCATGTGGCTTTATGAACATGGATACTAGGCAAAAAGATCTTGATTTCATTGAAGAACCAAATCTAGATGCAAGAAATTTTTACAATTTATTGAAAAATGCTGATACAAATCTTTATCCAAATTATGAAAAGATGTACATGTTGTCCTTTATTGTAATGTTAATGCACATAAAATGTCTTAATAAATGGAGTGACAAATCTATGGATATGTTGTTGAAATTCTTTAAAGAAGTTCTTCCTAGTGGAGCCTTAGTACCCGATTCTTACTATGAAGCTAAGAAGCTTATTCAGGATGGGTCTTGATTACATAAAAATATATGCATGGAAGAATGATTGTATTTTATATTGGAGGGAACATGCCAATGCATAATCATGTCCAAAGTGTAAATTGTCTAGATGGAAATCAAGTAGGCATAAGGGCAAGAAAGTGTCACACAAAGTATTACACTATTTTCCTATAAAACCAAGGCTTCAAAGGATGTACATGGCAAAAGAAACTGCTAAATTTATGAGGTGGCACAAGGAACAGCGCATTGATGATGGGGTATTAAGACATCCAGCAAACTCTCTTGCTTGGAAATCATGTGATGAACAACACCCATCATTTTCTACTGATCTTAGAAATATGAGGTTAAGTTTAGCAAGTGATGGGTTCTAGCCATATGGGGATATGAGCTATTCTTATAGTATTTGGCCTGTGGTTCTCGTACCATATAATTCGCCCCCGTGGATGTGTATGAAACATCTATACTTCATGATGATGCTTCTAATTCCAGGTCTAAAATCCCCAGAAAATGACATTGATGTATTTTTACAACCAATGATTGAGGAATTAAGAGAATTATGGGAGGCTGGGGTGGAGAGATATGATGCATACACATAATTAAATTTTAGGTTGCATGCAGCTATTTTATGGACAATCAATGATTTTCTTGCTTATGGGAACTTATCTAGTTTGGTGACCAAAGGAAAGTTTGCATGTCCTTGTTGCCACAAAGAGCCTTCCTCTCTTTCTTTACAAAATAAAATTTATTATATGGGGCATCGTCATTTCTTACCAATCGATCATCTATGGCGTCGAAATATAAGCGCATTTGATGAAAAAAATAGAAACTAGACATGCACCCAATGTGTTAATTGGTGATATCATATTTGGGAAAGGTCAAAAGCAAAAATGGGATAGGTTTGGTGTTGCTTATAATTGGAGAAAAATAAGTATTTTCTTTCAACTGCCTTATTGGAGAACTCTTATGTTGAGACACAATCTTAATGTCATGCACATAGAGAGAAATGTCTCTGATAATGTTTTAGGAACAGTGATGAATATGGTCGGGAAAACAAAGGACACGTTGAAGAGTCGATATGATTTGATTGATCGAGGCATCAGACAAAGTTTACATACACAACAACAAGGCAACAAAATATTGATACCAGCTACATGTTATGCACTATCCTCACAGGAAAAATGGAGAGTTTATAACTTTTTGATTACATTAAAGGTTCCAGATGCATTTTGCTCTAATATTTCACGATGTGTCAATGTCTAGGAGAAAAAGATTTTTGGAATTAAATATCATGATCATCATATATTGTTGCAACGAGTACTCCCACTTACTTTACATGGATCACTGCCTAAGGGAGTATATGAGCCTATAACAGAGTTGAGCAAGTTTTTTAGAAATTTATGTTCAAAGTCTTTGATAGTTCATGACTTAGATATTCTTCAGGAGCAAATTATGATAACCTTATGTGAATTATAGTCTGTATTCCCTCCTGCCTTCGTCATGGTCAATTTCCCAGTTCACTTGGCAAGAGAAGCAAAGGTTGCGAGACTTTCCAATATCGATGGATGTGCCCCATTGAAAGGTGCTTCTCTTTAATCCATTTTTAGGCTTTTCATTTTATATAATTTTGTAGATTATTTTCATTTTAACATATGTATATAGGTACTTGCGTACACTTAAATCATACGTTCGCAATAAGGCTTGTCCAAAGGGCTCAATTGCAGAAGGGTATCTTGCAGATGAATGCCTTACATTTTGTTCAAAATACTTGAATAACATCTAAACTAGGTTTGATAGAACTCCCATAAATGATGATGGAGAAGTGAGACCTTCTTGTATATCGGTTTTTAGAAAAAGTGGCTGACTAAAAGGGGTATTCCAATCAATTAGCCTTTTCAATGAAGTGTTTGATCAAGCTCGTATGTACGTGTTTCAAAATTGTGAAGAGGTTTGGCCTTTCATAGACTAAGTTTGAGCTACCTTCCTCAGATAGAGAATGAATTTATTAATATATCAATGAATCTATTTCACATATAATCCATGCTTGTAGGAAACACAAAGAGAAGCTCAAGAGACACTCATAATCAAATGTTCTACAAAGACATAACAAAGAGTTTCATGGGTGGTTTATGAACATGTAGGTTTCATTGGGTGAGCAAAATATTGTATGATAAAATAAGTTAGTATTGAGTTCTTCATTAATGCAGAGTTATTCTTGTGTGTTTATTATAAGTTTCAAAGTTACATTCTCAAGGACTTACCAATGATGAGTTATTGAGCTTAGCCGTTGGTCCTTTGAAAATAGCACACTATTATGCAACCTTATGGTGAATGGATTTAGATTTCATACAAAGGACCGTGCTCAACAGCGAAAAACCCAAAATAGCAGACTTTTTGTGGGGGGTGATGATGAAGATTTCGATAAAGAGTACTATGGTGTACTAGAAGATATTTTAGAGTTGTCATATGTAGGGAATGAAAAGGTTTACCTCTTCAAATGTCATTGGTGGGACATGGCTTAGTTGGGAATAGGATATAGAGTGGATAAATATGGATTCACATATGTCAACACCCATGCTTCATTGAACACTAATGAGCCTTTTGTGTTAGCTTATCAATCAGAACAAGTGTTTTATGTAGAAGACATGATTGACAAAGG
>JASKGM010044880.1:0-21445 GCA_034509205.1 Ceratonia siliqua
GTTTATGGGAGTGTGAACAATTCATCAACATTTAATTTATATTAATTAAAAAATTTCTATTCATCAATCATCATTCATTTTAACATTCGGAGTTGGGAAAAATCTGTTGTCTGTATAGTGGCTCAAATATCTGAGACGATACCCGATAAGATCAAAACTCCAAAGCAGTGATGTGGTTCTTCTGCATGAAGGGTAAGTGTCAACAATAATACATTTGTATAATCCTTTTCTTCTTCAAATGAACTGTATCACGCTCAGCGCTCAGGGCTCAGGGCTCAGGTATCTTGATCAATACTTACCATTAGCCACTCCATAGAAACCACGCTTTCTTCGATTGGGGCCAATCATACAACAGTCCATAGAGATACAAGACAAAACACGTACAAGTACAAATATTAAATTAACAACTAGTTCATATATTATTTAATGATATTTAAATCAATTGTTCTGCGGTCACTTGTGTTCAGCTCACTTATTTTAATCTTTTTTGTAAGAATTTATTTTTTTATTAAATCATTATTCTATTAGATTGATATGATACAAACTCACTTATTATCATATATTCTCACTTATTCTAACAAAAAAAAGCAGTACAACTATGTAATATTAATGTCCACACTCTAATTAACTGAAGTTTTTTTTTGTTATCATGAGAGTTTTTTCAATGTATTAACTTTTTTTGTGTCTATTATTTGATGTTCTTCTTTCATTAATGAATGTTTTTTCATCTACGGTTATCTCACTTTCAGTTTATTATTCTTCAAGTACCGAGGCAAAATTCATTAACATAATTACATAGAAAATTATCAATCAAATTTATAATGATCAAGCTCTCATATTTTATTTATCAATCAAATGGATAATTAATTTTTCAATGATTAATTAGTATGTTACATAGAGAAATATGTATTTGATACTATTTTAAAAAAGTTATAATGTATCAATTTCAATATATGACTACTTAAAAATTATATTAGGGTATTATTTTTTAATTTATTTATGATCATATAATTTTTATGATTTATTTTAAAAGAAAGTAACTCCATTTAACAAAAATCATGGATCTGCATTGCAGATTAAGCCATCATCGTCATCGGTTCTGAACACACTGATAATTAGTTACTTGTAATTGGTAAAGAAAATTATCCACTAATCTGTCAGATATATTAACTGACAGAGTAGTCTCAAAATAAGTTGAGAGTTGAGACTCACATATGTTGATCTGAGGGGTTGATCATCAAAACACTTAAAAACTTGACTCTTTTATCATCATAAGTTCATTGCAAATTACTTATCTCACAGGAAAGATCCATTTACAGAAGTGGCTAATAAATGAGAAAGCTACATATAATTCTTTTGTCCAACTAAGTCATCCGTTCCATCACTATCTTTGATAAGGAACAATGAACCCTATTTTATCGCTATGTATTTGGAAATACACAAATCATAAAGCAAAATTATTGCATGCACTGTCCAGTACTTCGATTCTCTATAATCTTCTGTAGTTCTTGAGGCCTGCAAGGGACAGCAAGAGCACCTTTCTGTCCAAAACCATACTCTTCTCTAGCCAGGTCCAGCAGTCTTAAGAAAGCTGGATCAGTTAGGTAGTCTAATTCAACTATAAACCTCTTCATTTCTTCTCCCTTGACTGCTACAACGGCAAAATGTCCTTCTCTTACATCTTCTGGCACCAATGCTGCAGCTTCATTATCTTCATTTAAGTCTCTTGAATGAGCTGATCTTCTGGGTGCTAAGTATGAGAGACCCTTTAGTACCTTCGAGATCATTGAGATAAACTTCATTCGAGTTTCGAGCCTCAATGGCTGCATCTTGTTATTGTTGATAGACAAAAGTGTGGTTCAGTGAGTTAAAAAGTATTTGGAATAACTTACATTGTCGTCAGTGGTAATGCTACACTGGAGACTGGGAATTTATAAAGGGATGGGAAACACACAGAAGTTTCCTGAAATACTGGAATTCGTGTGGAGCCATTATTCCGTGTAGTTTCCAGCGACATGTCATTGAATGCAACTTTTGACGCGTTGTATTCCTCCCTCTTATACGCGGAGCTTGTTTCGCTGCCAAAGCTAGCTCTTTAATCATTTTAGCCTAATTTGATGTCCCTATTTTATTAGGAAAATTCTAAATGGCAGATCATCTTGTAATGTATTGTCTGTTAAGAACTGTACAAGTGAAGGAAATTTTGAGCAGCACATGTATATTTGGGTATTATATGAAATTTAATTCAATTTATTGGGAAAAATAATACTTGAATGTTTGATATTGGTCAATGATAATTCATCTAGTGGCAGTTCAATAAGTCGTAATGAATATAGTATACAGATTTGCCTTGTCAAGTGCTCTTGTCGTTGATTGGATTAGCTAAGGGGACATCCGTGCATTTTCACCAAGAATCCAACAAATCAAAGGTTTTCTTGACGGTGTCGGCAAAACTTACTGTTCAACGCGTTCATATATCATTAAACTACTCTCTTTTTTAATATATATCTATCACAGTATCAGTCACGTTTGTATATTTAGATTTTGTTTGCACTTCCTTATTTAGGTATCATTTTCTTAAAAAAAAAATTAAAAACAATTCTGCACCATGGGCTGGTGCTAGATCATTTGAACTAAAAAGACTCTAAGTTATATACTAACATTATTAGAACTGATATTGAGCTAAGTAGTTTACAAGTTCTTTCGGTTACATGTACGGAGCTATATATATTCAACATTTCAAAACGAGAAGACTGATCAAGTAAGTGCACCTTGGCGCTGAATGAGGTCATATAATATTAGATCAGGAGGTATAAGAAATGCACCATAAAGTTTTAATTTCCAAACTTGTAAGTTGTAATTGAGATCCTAAGATTTCAGCAGTAATTTTGCACAAGTTACAGTAGCAAGTTGAGAGAGAAATTAAATCTAACTTGATAGAATACTATGAATGCAAAGGATGAGATGATAACCATGGCTCTCGGACGCAAATATTATATGCATCTAGTACAATTGATTGATGCTCGATCCTTGTGTCATTAAAATTGCATGGTACAAGCATATATTCCCATCTTCCGAATGCCTCCATACTTATTCGGATTGCTGGACATTCACTTGCCAGTTAATTAATAACCACCATTATTCTCTTAATTAATTACTGCAACTAATTATATATTTTGGATATATATTTCCTTCTTCTAACGATTTGGTTATCCTAGCTTGTGTTTATTGAGAGAGAGGGGATTTGCGGTGGCAAAAACTTAAACGGGGCTTAAGGCTAAACTAAAGGGCCAGAAATGGCTAAAGAGGAGAAAGGAGCGAATAAGTATTGACTAACTCAGCATAATTATATATATGTATAAAGGAGTGAATAAGATATTGGTATACTTAACAAAACCATAAAATAACCACACTAGTTCAATTAATATTATCTTAATTATTTGACATACATGAAACTGATATTTTACATGTAAAATGTACCATCTTTTGTACGAAACACTTGCATCTGTTTCTCCTCAAATTAACTCAACTAGGATCCCTATAGACAAAATTGGACGTGGGTTGTCCCATACTTTAATTAGACTGGCACTTTAATTATGTCCCTATCTTCTTTTGAATAATTATTATTTAATGTACTGTGTGCATGGAACCACAATAATATGAAGACAAAAATTATATATTTTAGATTTAATTCGTTATAAGTGGGTTTAAGTTTTATTGTTGGCGCCTTGGCAGATCAAATTAAAAATAAAACACTTCTAGTAAAAGTTTTTCCAATTCCTTCTGCTTTGGTTCAATTATGAAGAGAACATAAGTTTTAGTAGAAAGGTCAACCATTTTGAGGCCTGCAAGACACAAACAACAACAATTTTCCTTGACTAAGGTAGATGGATAAATTTGTTCTTCCCATCATTTATTACAATGAATCCAATGAAATCATTCCTGACAAATGAGTTGTGTATAGAATTTTGATATAATTTTTCTTGACTAAATTTGTCATATTCCTTAGAGAAGATATCCAAGCCATCGCTGATCCTTTTTTTGTCATCATCCGTTTTATCCTATCAGGATTACAAGCACTCTTACAAGTAGCCATCCCTACCGGGGCTAGACTGAGAAAAGCAGATGCTAATATGGTCATCTTGAACAAAAGTTAAACTTACAGGCATGATGCAGCGTCAAAATAACTAGTTTATTATTGCAGAGAGCCATTTCACAGGGTGCGCGCTACTATACTGTGCCTACCCAAAACATAACAAAATGCAAATTAATATATATACTATGGAACGAAAGTAACTGAGACAAATAAAATTTAAAGAAAAGACAACAGAAAAGGACATGCGCAAGTTATTATTTCTAGCTAACAGGTAAGAGTCCTATTTCCTTGCTTTTTCCTTCCAATGACTCTCTTCAAGTCATCTGGTTCACAAGGAATTGCGAGTGCTCCGGCCTGAGAGAACCCGAACTCTTCTTCAGCCTGCCTTAACAACTTTGCAAAGTCAGGGTGATAGAGATAACCCAATTCAATAACGAACCGCTCTGGTTTCCAGCCTTGGGTCGCAATCACCACAAAGTGCCCTTGCTTCACCCCTTTTGCCTCTGAGAAAGTGGTATGCAGTTACAGTGTCCTCACTATATTTCCCAGAACTCCAAAGCCTCCCTTCCACGATCCCCTTAATTTCTTGTCTTTGCCCATACTCAGATGAATGAATCCTAAACCTAATCTGAAAAAGTTTGTTTGTACATTCTCTACATGTAATGCTGGTATATATAATGGCTTTTATGATCTGAGATGGATGGAAGATGACATTGGAATTCCCAATGAGCATATAGGCGCGGGACCATTGCATGTGAATCTTCGTTAATGGTAAATGTCATTGTACCCCCCATTTTAGATACCAAGCTAGCTATTATTGATGCATCAACTTTCGTTAGATACAAAAGAGAAAACATACACAATGATGATGGTCCAAAAAGTACCCAGAGCCAGCATACCAACTACAGTAGTCATTTCATATCTCCTTCAACAGGGCCCCAATGGATGCAATTTCTTGATACATGAATGGTGGCTCTGGCAAAAGGAATTCTGAACTCCCGTTTCGTTATCTTTTCTATGATTACAAGTTCTAAGGAGTGAGGGAAAAAGAGGGTAGAGACAACGACTTAAAAAAAGTTGAATGAGATAATCATATTTTATTTCATACAAAGTAAGTTAAATACTAACTGCACGGACATTTTTAATGTTTTATTAATTATATCTTAAAGAAATAAAAAAGTGACATAAAATTTAGCATAGACCAAGCATGTGAGCAAATAATATGTCAATGAGAACAAAGCACAACGACCACTCCTTCATCCCTTTTTCAATTTTAGAAAAGTTTAATTTTGTATGCAGTCAGTATGCATAAATCTCATTTTTCTGATCCCCAAGCCAGGAAGGTCCTAGATAGTGCATAATGCAAATAGCAGGTCACACATGTTTTGTAATCAAGATTATCGCGAGTAACAGTTAACAAGACTTCTCAGGACCAATTAAGTAAGAACTACATGTCGTGTTTCCACCATCTCATCCTCCCTCCTTCCGATTTTCAATTATCTTCTGTTATCAACTTATCAGTGATAGGACAAGTGCAGCAACCGAAGTCCTCCTAACTTCATATGTTTTGACCCTAAAAGACTATTATTACAAGGCAAATAACTAATGAGCAGCCTTAATATCCCAGGACTCATTTATGAACGTATATATGGAAGCAGAACAACCTTGAAGTATTTGAATCTTCAATTTATGACTTCAAACCCTCCGAGACACAAGTGACACAATGCAAAGATGAACCTCTTAAGTCCACCGTCATCAATGGTGTGAGGTATAAACCACAGAGTGCCTCCTGCAAACTCTTAAGGAAGCTCCTCTGGCTATACAATAATATCACCTTACAAATTATGCGAGGCTGCCACAATCGACGCAGCCGAAAAAAATCCATGAATGCCTTGAACTTTTTTGATGGCATGAATTCAAATTGTGAGATATCTTAGGCACATGTCATGAATTCATTGAGCATTTACATTTTGTTCCCAGTACAGACTTCTCCCTGTACTATTACTTCGCCGTTCTACAAACCAATCATTGCACTCCTAGAAGACCAAAACTTATCTACTTGAGATTTCAGTTTCTTTTCAATTAACATCCATGCGTGAGAAAATGTTCCAGAGTTTGTATCATAACTTTTCAACTATAGTACAGAAAAACAAATCAAATTCAATAGAAACTTTGAAGAGCAAGCTGCAAGAGAAACATTAGTGAAGCAAGTCCAAAGATGCTACATATATATATATATATATATATGTATATACACACACATACTTCATAATACCTTTTCTAACCCTAATATCATTAACATCCTACTCTACTTGCAGTGATTATGCATAAAAAATCATCATAGACCTTTATGTGGTATGTGTGCAATATGCTCATAGTTTCTGTGCAAGAATCACTTTCCAACTTATTCTGCTGTCTAACCAACCACGCCTAAACAGGAGGATTTTACCATTCCAAAATCATTGACAGGCAGTTTCTTGTGATAAATAAACTTGCCACATCAAAATAGGAAGCGCAAAGTATACCCTTGTTCAACCAAACCTAAATTTAACAATGTTATGTCTTTCCTGGCAACAAACTGAGAAAAATCTGAGCCTAGAATACCCAAATTGCATGGTTCCAGCAAGTCGCAAGAGGTGAACAGCCAAAATAAATTTTTGTCCATACCCAATTAAGAACAAGATGTTCTCAGGACTGATTTCTCCATGATATCAAAAGGGTATAGGAACAATATGCTATAAATTATTTAGCAAGTCTCTACTTCCAAATTCACGGATGACCATGTTTTCATGAATCTAACAGTGAACTTGTTCTTAATGGTAAGAGTATGGTGACTCGGGACAGTTCATTGGGCACAGCTATATCCTAATTTATACTGGAGGAGCAAAAAGACCATTCTTCAGATAACCAGATAACTAAGTTGACCATATAGATTAACTAGGTATCAGATTCTTCACAATCAAATGGTCTATGTTCCTCTGAGTGTTTAGATGCATGATTTATACATGCGGGCAGCGAGTACCTATAGTAGCTACGGAATCAAGAAACAAGTTTCTTTTTTACAT
The DNA here is from genome assembly GCA_034509205.1 of Ceratonia siliqua. Taxonomy (NCBI): domain Eukaryota; kingdom Viridiplantae; phylum Streptophyta; class Magnoliopsida; order Fabales; family Fabaceae; genus Ceratonia; species Ceratonia siliqua. The sequence continues at coordinate 7,162 of JASKGM010044880.1, forward strand.
AGACTGATCAAACGGTAGGTTTGCGCTCGAATCCAGTCCCAGGGTCATCGTTGCTCGGGAAAACCTCCAGCCCCGTGACCACAGCATCAGGCGGGCCTCGGCGACACCTCTGCTCCATTTCCTGGACCGCATCAGGGCTCCCGGAGAATAGAGCCTCAACAGAGCCGTCCTTCCTGTTACGCACCCAACCTTTGAGCCCCAATTGCGTGGCATTATCAATGGTCCAGTTCCTGTACCATACTCCCTGCACTCGACCCTTTATCACAACCCTCTCCTGCACATTCGAAACCCACAAATTCACTAAAGAAAATCCCGATGCCCGCATAAGATAATCCATTATAACACATTTAACAATTTCACCCAAAAGAGAGTTAGTCAATAATAACAGAAGTGAATTCCAAAATTCAATAAGAAAGAGACGCGAGAACATACCGTTTTGGTGGAAGAGGAGTCTTTGGAGGGCGAAGAAGCTTGAGGAGTGATCATTACGGAGAGAGAATGTCGAAAAGGAGGTGAACTAGGTCGGCGCAGAGAAAGAAGAGGAGAAGGAGGAAGAAGAATAGGATTGCAAAGCGGAAGAGGAAGATTAGGAGAATAAGAGTGAGGATGAGGGAAATAGGAGAGTCTAGAAGTACCACTAGCATTGATCCAAATATTCCGGTGAATTCGATAAGTAAGGAATCTGTGTCGTGGCCGAATAAGTGTTGCAAGAGAACGTGGGACTGAGATTGTAGATGCCATTGGATCTAGTTGACTTAGATTCTCATATAATTTGCTGGTGCGGAACTGGAACAGTGAGTGTTCATGAGTTTTCCCAACGTTGACATTGATGTCTTGCAACTGGGAGTTCTGAAAGGGGCAGGAATTCTCCAGCAGGGCATTGGGCTCATGTTCAAAGGAAATTTAGGCCCATTTGGAGTCGGCCCTCTTGTCATAGGCCTCTACCCTTGTTATTCCAGAGACTCAAAATGGGCCTATCCCTCCAAATAAAGCCCGATCTGAAGGTACTAATTGGACGTGCTAAGTTTCTCGGGTTTCACATAAAGCCCAATGGTGTCTCATTTACAATTTTATTTTCAGAAATTCATTGATCATTCATAAGTGATATGATTATATATATAAAAATTTAATGATTATTGATTAATATGGTGGATGACGCAAGTTTGAATATGTTGAAACTTTTTTTAAAATTGTAACTATATGTTGAACTTTCTGTTCTTAATAAACGAAAGTCAGTATTTATTTGGAAGTTGTAAAAATGAAAATAAATGATTTGAAGTTTGAAATTTATACACGTGAAATTCATTAGACAAATGTGTATCCATTTTGGTGTTTCTTCTACGTCGTTGACATCATCCTTCATTGATGACGTAGTGTTAAGAAACTTGAAAACGGGTAATAAATGGTGTAGAATGTAGAAACTGCCTACTACAAGGCAAGGCTACGATTCGTCTTCCTTGGTAATTAATTCTCGTCAAACTTCCGACTTTTCCCCCGCTTAAAATATAAACATTCAACGAAGAGATGAAGAATTTGAGTGGAGTGCACACGTGGATTTTGAACAATATCTCTCTCGCCTTTTTAAAAGGTTCAACTATTTCAGCTGTAATTCAGTTTCTTTTTTTAACGAAAATGAAAAAAGACAAAGGACAATAACAAATTACTAAAAAGAAAGAAAGAAAAAACCAGCGGCAGCAGCGGGTTGTCTGGTAGGTGGTAACTTGAAAAACATCAACAAAACCTTAAACCAGTGACCGTAAATAATCGATTGAAATTCAAATAAAAAGACCGTGGAACCGGCAAAGGGTTCAAATCAGCGTATTTTTGTCTGAAATTTTTGAGACAGCTAAATTAAGAGAAATTCTAAGTTACAGTTTTATTTTAGGATTAGAATTTAGTTAAAATTTATTGATTTTTTATTTTTTAATATTAATTAATTAATTATTATATCATATTTTTTTAAGAATTTTTTAAAATATTTTTAAAATATTATTAAATTTTTTATTTATACATAAATAATATCAAAAAAATTATAAATAAATAATATATGTATAAATTAAAAATTTTTTAAAATTTTTAAAAAATTGTATGACATAAATAATAAAAAATTAATATTAAAAATAAAAAATAATAATATTTAAATACCAAATTCAATTATTCAACCCAAAAAATAGGCCATAACAAGCCCCTTAGCCCCCTAAATTAATCCACACAACACGACGATTAGATATGTTCAACGAAGGGAAAGGGAGACCCCACTGGTGGCGTGCAAATTCGAACTCCAGCACGGCGCCATGTGTTACTGACGTGGAATAGGACCCACAGGCCCACTACTTTGTTTCTTGTTTTTTGGGGATCAGACTCGGAATAAGGGACTAATCAAATAGAAAATGGACACAAATAAAGAATTCAAGTACTCAGGTTTTATTATTTGGTGCCGTACACTTTAACTGTAAACGTCAATAAAAAAAAGCTATAAATGTTTTTATTTTTTTCATAATTAATAAAACGAAAAAATTAATTTTATTTAGTTTTGAACTATTTTGAAACGACATCCAATGAATTTATTTTAAATATTGTTATAAAACAATTCTAACATACAATCATTTTAAAACTACATGAATGAAAATTTTCCAAAAACTTATGAATCTAATAAAACCCAAACACTAACGAATGTATTGAATTTCAAAGGCATCAAGGGTACATACACGTATGCGGGATAATCTTTTATTCATATTTCCATATGGATATGGCATCTCAAGTTATGCCAAACCCATTCACAACCTTATTTATGAGTCAAACACGTGTTACTTGCACCTACTTTTTCTCTCAAGGAGATTGTTAAAACATAATCTCATACTTTTTCATAAGAATTTCTCTCATTTTGTGTAAATATATATGTATTTGATTGTGTTGTTATTTCTCTTTACTTTTTACGTACATTTTTTGTGATAAATTATAAAATTATTTTTATATAAATGACAATACTTTTCTTCTCATTGGTTCAATCAAGAGTTGAAAATTAAAAAGTTAAAGTTAAAAGTCTTAACTTTTTTTGTTGAATTCCTACAGGAGTCACATTGAAATTAGAACGTTGTGCAAACGCATTTTTTTCTACAAGTATATTAAGAAGAAAAAATTCCAACTTAACCATTGGTTGTAATCATATTTTAATTTAATAACAACTCCAGAATGAAATAATATCCATGCTACTAAATTTAAATTTCCAACGCTAATATATTATGGTGTAAATTATGTTATCGTCCTAAGTAGTTTAAAAAAAATAACTCTCACTTTTTACTTTTTTTATATTAATTAATTATTTTTTGTTATATATATATTTTTAATATTTTAAAATATTTTTATACTATTTATTTTTAGATAAAAGAAGTTAAGCCGTTCACCTAGAACTTCCCGTATACTATTAGTAGATCCATGACGATGCCATGAGCCATGAAAATCCTATCACCATGGATCGATCATGTCATGCACATAAATGGCCCATGATCTAGAAGAAGCCGACATTATGAGTCTGAAACTGGGTCCTCGTTCATGACTCACCTTCCTCTCCTAAGGGCCCTCCAATTTGCATTTGTATTTGACAAAAACAAAATGGTGATACCAAAATGCCAATATCTCGCTTTTAAATAAACATCGTTATCTAGTGTTCTTGTTAATTTAGTTCTGGCGTTGATTATATTATATTTTATTTTGTTGTAATAAATAAGAAGAAGCTCACCAAAACTTAGACGGCCAAATTAATAATCAAATCGCATCTACCCCATTCATCGAGTATTTATAAGTGATTCTGTTGTTTATAATCGACTAACATTAATTGACAAACACAAATTGGGTTCTAAAAAATGAATAATTAGAAAACAAAACTAATAATTCAGTTGACAAATCTCAAACCCGAGGTCAGATGATGGTGTCCCGTGAAAATATTTTCCTTTTTATTTTTTATTTTTTATTTTTTTGGAATGCACTTTGAACAAACTATGTGATTTACCAGTACAATCTCCCTTCTCAGGCATCTTTCAAATTACAGTAATCTTCAGAAAAAATATATATATTAAAAGGTAAAGTAAAGTAATTTATCGACGGGAAGGTGGAACAACTAGAAATAAATTATAGGTAAACGACAAAATGAACCATTAAATTACAATATCGTTGAAAATTTAAGTGATAGCATTGATTTGTACGGTGGTTAATTGAGCGTATTTTATTATCGTATTAATATTATAGGAACCTTATAATTTGGTTATTAATATTGCGTTTATTTAATTTGCATAAACTTTACCCATTTCATTTTTAATTGATTGAGGAGTGGTGGGCGCAATTAAAAAAAGAAACTAAAATATTTGGATGTGATGAAGCCAAAATGGCTGCTGTGATGTTTCCAAATAATATGACGTTATATAATGTTATCCCATTATTGTTTAAATTTTATTTAAGATTTTATTGTTAGTTAAACCCCATATTTATTTACTTTTTTATAAATTTGGCTACTGAATTATTCAATTATTCCTCTTATTAGTTAGAGGGAGAAATAATAGAGTCCAGTTTGTGAGAGAGCCCAAAAGGTCACGTGGCCTAATTGGGAGTCAGAGATAAGTTTCTGAACATAGAAAAAAGAAGAAGAAATCGGGAAATGGTATTGTAAAAATGAAAGCGTGGATTCAGCATGGTGGGCTAGGAGGGGTGGCGTGACCTCATTAGTAAATCGAACCGGAATCACGACCGGGTTAGGCTTCTAGACTGCATTTCCGAGTCATGAGATACGGGCTGACGTGGAACGCAACCCAATCAATAATTAACAAGAAAATTCGCTAGCATTTTTCCGGCAGCACAGTAGTTGATTTCACTGAGTCCACGTAGATGCTGACATAGAAGGCTTTCACTTAGTCCTTGCTCCGCGAACCATTTTCACTCGTAAGGCCAAAGTATTGGGGTGTTTGGGTGAGTTTATTCAAGTATTTTAAATAAAAATATTAATTTAAAAAAATAAATATTTAGTATTTAAATATAATTATATAAAAATAATTTAATTAAAAAATAGATTTATTACATTTAAATGTTAAAATATAAAAATATGTTTATATAAATAAAATTACTAAAAAAGTATGTAAAAATATTTTTTATATTATATTTAAATAAAAAAATATTTTATCACAACTTTTAAAAATTAAGTTTTTTTAATATTAGATTTAAAATTATAAAATATATTATTAAGAATTCTTATTTTTATTTTTATAACAAATTTTAAAATAATTTTTTATTAAAATATTTAAAATTAAAAAAAATTATACATTGAATAGACATGAATTAAAATGTGTTAATAGTATATGGGTAATGTTATTCCTACAAAATTTTTTCTCTTTCACTTGAAATGACTTTTAGTTAGAAATAAAAAAAAATTAATTTTCAAAATAGTTATTTTTTCAAATTTTTTTCAAAAACTTTAAGAAAAAAATAATTGTCAAATGCCACATTTTGACAAAAGTGCTTTTTTTCTAAAAAAAAAATATTTGAAAAAAAAAGTGGTTTACAAACGGGCCATTATTCCTTGGTGAATGAACCACATGATAAAGTGTTAATATAATTTTATGAAAATTTTAGTTTATTTTAAAAAAATTAATATCTATAATCATTATAATATTATAAAATATCTAAATATTTAAAAAAAATAAAGTTTAAGTTTTGATTCATTCAAATAAATATATAATTGAGACTTCCCATTATTTTTCACATATTAACTCTCAAATAATGTATACTCATATTAATCTTATATCATTTAAAGCATAATAACAAAAAAATTTAATTAATAAATTAGTTATATAACTTATATTACACATAATTAAAAAGGAAATATAAATTAAAATATATAAAGATTTAAAAAATAAAAAACTTACATCAAATACATTCTTCAACAAACACTCAAATTTTTATACTTGCATAAAATAAGTTAAAAGTAAAAAAAGAAAAAGTAAAACTTAAAATTGAAGAGGTTTTATAAAAATAAATAAAAAGTCATACAGGACTCAACTCGACCCATCAAGGATTGAACCTTATAGGGCTGGGCCTTAAATAAGTGAGTCCAAAAGCGGCTTTAATTTTTTAGGACTTCTTTTTTTTTGTTCCTTAACTCGACAAAGATTAAAGTTGATTTGTTGGACCCGACCTTAATTGATATCCCTAATGTAAGATATAAAAGGTCGCATTTTGATCGATAAAAGACATAATTGATCATGTTTTTAATCATGACTTATTCGTTAAAAAATGAACGACCACAATTAAAGACAAAAAAAACATAAAACAACTTAAAAACTAGTGCGAAATTATAGTTATTCATATAAAAATAAATGATCACAGTTTAAAAAGATGAATCATACCGTGATTGGATGTAAATCCATCAAAGGCGCTAGTACATGCGGGTTCCTGGAACTTTCATGCAAAACGAGTATACAAGAGAATGTGTTTTGCAGGAACATGGATCAACCTCAAGTCTTTTAACAGTCAAATGGCATTTCTCATAATGCTCATCATTGGGATATTTTGAAAATGTCACGTATGTGCAGTCTGCACCGCATTATGACCATCTATTCTCATACCCCCAATGATTGGTTGGTCCATAGAGCTCATAAATTAAAAGATTGGCTGCTTTCTTGTCTTTGTGCACACCAGAGAGTGAAGCCTCCACGTTATGATATGTTAATGTCACTATATGTGTGTATATATATATATATATATATATATATAATGTGGATTGTCTAGTAATAACACAAAAATCTCTTGTTCTTCGCATAATGGAATATTTTCAAAATTCATTCAATTTCATGTTCCCAAGCTTAACTTGGATTATTCCATTTCTTTCCTTATTTTATTTTCTCTGTGCTAATTTTGAGCTGAAGAAAAACAATAATAAGGACAGAAAAGAGAAGGCTCGCCGTTTTGCTAGATATATAGTTTGATCTGTGATGAGGGGCATATGCCCATTTACATAAACAACGGACATTAATCAGTCTAGCTAGGTGAGACCTCCCCCATCGATATCCCCCCGTTTCTTTCTTATCAAATTAATTTAATTTATCTCTTCATAACCAATTAAAATATTAGGTCGCATGCGTGGTAATTGGTATATTAATTTATAAACTGCATGCGCAACCACAATATTTGAATTAAGGACTCATGACAACAAACAAAGCGCATATCAATAACTATATGAAAAACCTAAATCAATATTAAATCGGACTCATGATATACATGCCAACTGCACTACAATTAAAAAATTTGATTAGACGTAACAATAAACCCTTTATAATTTGTCTTATGAAAATGTTTTCTTTTTTTGTTTCTCTTGCGGGCTAGCTAGAGGCTACAACTATATAATTTATATTAAGCAAAGGAAAAGAAAGAGAAGTCAAGCTGCATTGGACTTCTAATTAAAGTTGTGTTCCATTATTCACAAGAAGGACCACCAAACATAAACTATCAACTCCATCATTTCACATTATAACATCTCTTTCCTTAAACTCCTCTCCCATTGCTAAGATTACTGTACCAACAAAGTCTTCAAGAAAATGCTATGCTGTTTCACCCCCAGTCCCAGAACAAAGGCTGGCTCAAATCTCAATGCGTCCATACCACAATAAAAAGAAAAAGAAAAAGAAAAAACTATCCTAGAAACTATAAAGTAAGAAAATTAAGAAAGAAAAGACAGGCCTTTTTGCTTGTCTTGTTGGCTGGCGCATTAAAGTCGTGTGGAACTTGGATAGAGCTGAACTACTCAAAATCAATACGGTTTTCTGATAAAGACTTTTGGAATCATTATTAATCCCACAATAACACCTGTCATAATTTGATTAGAAGACAGACAGTCCCCTCTCTTCAAACCCTCTTTATTGGCCTTCCATTCATTCCTTGAGTTTTTGTGCACATGTACTTCCCTTCTCTATGTAGTACGCAGGTCGATTTGTGCTAAATGAAATTCACTTTTTCTCCAAATGGCACCGCTTAGCAAACCAGTTTAACTTCCATTGTTCAAACTCGATTTTTCAGCAATCCTTTGTCAATTCTCAACACCAAATGCATGTGATTTTAACTGTATAATTAGATTAGATTAAAATAACTAACCCATTTTTTAGGTTAATAAAATTTCTACCACATAAGACAGCTCCACATGGCATGGGGTGCATATAAATTTAAAATATTATATAAACTTTTTGTAATACATGGGCTACAAAAAAGATAAACAGAAACAGACAAAAAAGAACAACTAATACAGCGTTTTTGTGGACCGGATTCTCCAGCCGGCCGGCCATATCGCCAGCCCATGCTCTAACTCTGTCTCAATAACCTATCCGATAATACCAACGCTTTACCTTTTCATAATTTCTCTATAATAATATTTTATTCTATATATTGCTATACTTACTAATATACAACTAGCGATGTGTATTTATCGATTAATTTAATTTATCAAATCTGCACCGTGGGATGGATCACATCACTGAACAAGCATTGGGATTCTCATCGCTGAACATCTGCGGGGGCGGATGATTAGGGTTCAAGTAGAATGGTGCCACATACCCCTGGTTAACATACCCCTGGTTTCCGTACCCTGGGCCTGGAGGGACGTAGTACCCCGGATTTGAATACCCTGGCTGAACTTCCATTGCGTGGCTGGTTTGAGCAGGTAAGTGTCCATCGTACCAGTACGTGGGAGGTGGGTACCCATAGTACTCCATCTTGTTAGCCTCCACCTTAGCTGCATCCTCTTTTTTGCCACCGTCTCCACCACTGCTTGAGGCTGCGGCTTTTGCTTCACCCTCTTTCTTGTCTTTCTTCTCTCCTCCTCCCTCTTTCTCTTTTTTATCGTCGTCTTTCTTGGGTGGGACCACCTCGACGTTTCGTTTTAGCTTCTCTTTCAGGTACGGCGTCAGTTCTTTCACGTCCATTGTTCCCTTGACGGTTACCAAGTCATTGACTCTGTCAAAGTTCACCGATTCAATTCCTGCACAACAGACGTCAGACGATCGTTATCCATTGAAAGCACTAAACCATCATTTTAATTAAATAAATTATTCATGTTTATTTATTAAAAGTTATTTTATATAGAAGGTCATCTTAAACCTTAAGCATTTAAATGAAAATAAATATAAATTAATAGGTGATTGCGGTAGGATACAATTTATAGGGTAGGTCAACTATGCTCACCTTTGATTTTGAGTATGATTTTCCGAATTTTATGAATGCAACCGTCACAATGCAGTCTGATCTTGAAAACAACCGTACTCTGAACCACCTAAAAATAAATTAATAAGAAGGCGGTTAGCAATTAGTAAAATAAGGTTAAATTTAACATACAAGAATTAAAATGAAAGACAGCGGGGATGAACTCTGATTGAACCAGTCAATCCTTACTCACTCAATCGATTCGAAAATATATATAGCACTGCTTTGGAATGGAATTTGCGTTTTTCATCAGTACCTCTTTTGGTTTTTTATCTTTGGCTTTTTTGTCATCGGATTTCTTCTCGTCAGCCTTCTTCTCTAATTTCTCGTCAGGTTTCTTATCGCCGCCGGCATCCTTCTTAGGCTGAGCGGAGACAAGCTCCACCTTCTTCTTGGTTTTCTCCGCTAGCCTCTCTTGCAACTTGGCGGGGTCTACTTTACCAATCACCGTCAGTTTATTGGTGGAAATATCGGCCTTTACGTCTTCCACACCTGCATCCACAGTAAAGCAGTCGATGAATGAAAGGTCAATTTCGCCATCTCAGAGCTCATTCTCAAGCAAATATCTCTAGAAATCACTAATCAGCCCATATGTGTATTCTATTAAATTCAACCTCGAACGGAAAGCTTTAATTGAAAAATAATAAAAGGAATTGAACGAATTTAGTGGGTTAGAATGAATGGACAGTACCGTCGAAACGGCGGACGGCTCGTTTGATCTTCTTGACGCATCCCTCGCAATGCATATCAAGCTTTAACACGATAGGGGCTGGAGCGTCATCTTTCTTGACTCCTCCCTCGGGCTTCTTCTGGGTCTCCCCTTTTTGCTACAATTAGAAAGAAGCGCGTGAGACCAAAAAGGAATTAAAACATGGAATGGAATCCTGAAACTTAGCAGATACTAGAAAAGACTATTGTGATTGAGTTTGATGTTAAAGGAAGTCAGGGAGATGAAGTAAACGAAAAACTAACCTCACCCATTTGGAACTAGGAACTAGGAACTAGGAATTAGGATAGGATAGGATAGGGGCGTTGTGGTTTGATTTCTAAGATCTGGTGGTTATTTGAAGAGTGAAAATGGAGGCAAGGAAGGGAATATATAAAGAGAGGAAGTCAAGGGTAGTTGGATGGGTATCAGGGGATGTGTTATGTATGTGCATGCACATGGTAGGAAATGAATGGTGTGAAAATGATGTACAGAGGAGCATGTTCATGTGTATTAGTGCAGCATAGTTTCTGGTGGTGCCGCCGGGTTGGACTTGCGGTGACTCGTAATCTCATATTTGACTCAACATTTAAAATGACTGGACTAACCTTCGCCTACGGGTATAATTGCAAACCATTTTGTTTAGTATAGTTTTTCTTAACAAAAAAAAATTGAGAACTATCTGAGAATAATTTGTAAGATTTTCCTTGTTCACAAATCATAACAGTTTTAGTACTTGTATCAAATAATAATATATTAAGTTACTAAATGTGATATAATGGTGGGAGATTTATTAGTTTATAAAAGTTTTAGTTTGAATTTTAATATTGTGATGAATGAATTAGAAGAGGTTTAATTTCAGGATGAATGTTAGATGTTTTAGGCAGTGACGTGTTGGTTAAGAATTGTGGGAGTAGCAGCATGAAATTGCTGAGATTTTAGAAATGCAGCAATATTTACCATAACCGTGTCCGGGAGGAGCATTATATTGTTACTGTTGATGTTTATTTTTTGAAGTGCAACGTCGTACAGTGACAGAACATTCAGGCAAGGTTCACATGCAACACAGGAGAGTTTGGATTTGACTTGATGGCATTAATTGGAAACTAGCAGCTTAACTCGGAAATTTCCAAAAAAACGACCAATAAAGATTCCACTTTTAAAGAACTTCCGATGAATTGGGGGAAGGTGACAAAGACCAATCTTTTTGGGCGTATGTAGTTGTAGCTTGTATTGCATTGCATTGCACCGAAACTGCGTCGTGATTTTGATGTTGATTTGGAACATGCACCCAACAGGAACCGCTCTCAAATCGACCAAAAAATGGGAAATACATATTTCATCCCGGCCACATCAAGTTTTTATTGGGTGGAGATCTGAGAATCACAATGATAACGTGTCCTAATCACAAAGTGGATCAAATGAAAAAAAGCGTGTTGCACATAATCGTGATGATTGTCATGTACACGAGGTAACACCCTTTTTCTTGCGAAATGTTGTTACCGTCATCCACTCCTACTATTTCAGATTCTAGGATTATAGTCTTTTACAATGTGTTATAAATTCTATAAAATAATGGCCAACTCTAAGCTTCAATTTTATTTTGGGATTATAATTTAAAAAAAATATGATAATTTTTAATTTTATTTTTTTAATATTAATTAATTACTTGTTATGTCATATATATTTTTAAAAAAATTTAAAAATATTTTTTTTAAATTTTTTACTTATGCATAAATAATAATAAAAAAATTATGAGTAAATAATGCATGAAAATGTTTAAAAAATATATGACATTGAACATAATTAATTAATATTAAAAATTAAAAAAAAACATAAAAATTATAAAAATTCTTAAAATAATATTTAGGGTTGGATCTTTAAAGGAATATAGGGGTAATGGTTTTTAAATTTTTTTATGTAAATAATATTTTTAAAAATTATTTATTCTTCTAAAAAAATTTATTTATCTCTTTAAAAGAATTTGTTATATAATTAATTTTTTTAAAATTTGATTTACCTCCTTTATATTTTTTATATTATCTCATCTATTTAACGAATATATTTTTTTATAAATGCATAATTTATATATAGGTGTATACTATTTTATTATTTTATTATTTTTTTTATCATCAACTTATGTAGTACCAATTTTTATTACGTCTCGTCGCTAACTTTCTATTTGTTTATCGAGTGTTTTGCAATATGTGACTCTATACTATGACCAAAAATAATTTCCTTTCATAATTTTACACTTTCACTTATCACATCACTTTCATAGTCTTAGTCCCTCATCTCCTCCTTAATCAGAACCCGCTACTCATGAAGGTGCTTACACCGACTGACAAGTCGCCAGTAATGACTACTATGTTTAATTATTCATCACTTCCTTTCGTTTAAGTATTTACTAACAGACAACACAACATCATAGTAGATAAAAACTTTCAGTGAATCTTATAAAAATTCTCATTTTCTAATTAGTTTTAAAAGTCAAAATTCTTATATTCCACACTACCTTATATTGTTATTATTCGAACATTTTTATGCTTTTTAATTCACTATTCTATACAACTTTTATATTGGATTAGCTTTTTTTATGTTATATTGTTATTATTGTTTGTTCATGTCATTTCAACGCCTACATTCTCACTCTATCATAAATCAAAAGAAAATTTTAACCTTTCGCCTCCCCACTAATTTTGTGCAAGATTCACCACTAATAAAGGCCACAACCTCTCATATCCTACGAGGAGTTATAACACTATTACATTAACAATGAAGCAGTAGCATATCAAACACTATTTCTTTGTATCCCACTACAAAAATATGTTTTACATGGGCTCAATTGTAATCACATCTACCTTCACAATCTGGTATATATTACCTTAGGTATTGGGTGGGTAAAATATACGCAAATTTCTAACTCTACTTTTTGACGACAAATACATTTACAGTTTTTTAATTCTTTTAATTGAACTCTTCTCAAATTTTTTAGAAATAGTATCATTACTATCAATACCTGACTCTGATGCTCAAGTCAATGGTGATTTGAGTGGCAAAATAAAGTGAATAGTTTAAAGTTATACTTGAATAAGGAAGGTATTTATTAGAAATGTCAAATAGGGGCAACTCGGCTCGAGCCAGGCCAAAACAACCATTTTATTAAAAGGGACTCAAAAATCTAACTCGACCCTAACCCTACAGGGTTATAGGGTTAAACAAGTCTTAACGGGCAAGCACATGAAAAATTATAAAAAATAAAATATTATAAAATTTCATAACAAAACAAAACCTAAACTATCAATCAATAATTCTCAATAATTATGTAAAATTTTTATTCATAACAAAGCATCATCAATCCATAATATATTTATAAACTTAATCTCCACAAAGTTTTAAAGACAATAGCATAAAAGTTAGTAACGATAATGAGAATAAAGAAAATTGAACAAGTTTCAAATTAATAAGCTTGTCATTATGAACAAAACTATGCAACTAATTACGTGTATAAATAAGGACTTGCACATGATATCTTAAAAGAGAACATCGGTATTTGTTGAAAACATGTGTACCAATGCTAAAAGCCGATGCACTAATCACAGTAGTGATTGGAATACTTAGTAGATCACATACTGTCCTTAATAATTTTGAAAATCAATGTTTATGATAATTTAAATATTGCAAGACATATAAATCTTAAAAAAAATGAAGTTCAAGTTTTAGCAACTTTTCATTATTTATCACAGATTGGCTCTCAAATAGTTCATACTCCTATATCATTTCAAGCACAATGACAAAGAAATTCAATTAACAAATTAGTTATATTACACTATTAAAAAGAGAACATAAATTAAAATTTATAAATATTTAAAAAAATTAAAACTTACATCAAATACATCAAAGTCTTGTATTTAATTTTTATTCATTTTTTCACTTCACTACTAGTTTACCACAAGGTTTTATAAAAAAACAAAAAAATTTAACATAGCTCAACCCGGCCCTTCAAGGGCTAACTGAGCCTTAAACGAGTCGGACCAAAAAAGATCCTCATTTTTTATGGCTTATTTTTTTGACTCAAAACTTGCTAAAGGGTTAGTGTTGGTCAGTTAAGCCTGACTCTAATTGACACCCTTAATATTTATAAATGTTGTATAATGGCCTTTTGGTTTTTGTGGTTGATGAGCCTCCATGATGGGCTGGATGGAAGCATTGGGTATCTATAATTAGGAAAACTCTATCCTACCACCCCATTTTTTTTTTCTTTTTTTATTTTTTATGTTTTTTTTCAAAATTTTTTTACTTTTTAAAAATAATTAAGTATTTTTTATCTTATATATTTTTTTC